>JAJOZX010008696.1:0-37500 GCA_023014485.1 Bathynomus jamesi
AACAGAAGCAGAATTAGAAGTAAAAGAAGGAAAAACACGCAATTAAATAATCCTTAATGGTAAGCTTTAAAAAATACTTAAATACATTTGTAGTTGGATGGCAAGAATGTAATCGCATTTATTTTCACTAACTTTATAATGAAAAGAATTACTTGTTTCTCCTTCAGAATCTGATTTAGAAACAGAGGAAGGAATTTTAATGTAATAAATTTACTCCCGCGTTCGTGGCTAACTTTATACCTACTTACGTACACCCACCCACACCCACACACAAACATACACACACAAAAATATCATACATAACATACATATACCACACAAATAAGCAATGTGCAGACATGCATATATCTATCTCATCGTGTTTATCTGCGTGTTGCCTAAATTATTATAATTTCATCACGGAATATAAGTCTTATCACTTGCATACCATTATTGTGTGTGATTATTTTCTATAATCAATTTAGTCGTGAATAATCATGCAACGCCCGTCTTCCCTATAAAAAATTAATAAAAGCTAATTTGTATTGTTCCATCTCGACGTCAAATTCAATCATATACAAAGAATATAAAACTAAATGTAGTTCTCAATAAGTTAATAGGAATTTTAATAAGCATTCTCTGTTCTCTTTCCGAAAGTTATTAAAATTTTTATCACTTAATGACACGAGAACTAATTATTAAAAGCTTTACTCGTATAACGGTTTAAGTCGCATGCGGCAGCTCAATCTACTATATACTAAAAACGCAACCCGGTGTAACATTCGTGTTTTGTAAAATTTGGCGGTTCACGCTAAACGGTATAAACGTTTTCTATATTGAATAAAATGTAACATAAAAAATCAATTTTCGCTATATCGATGTTCCGCATGCACGCTGACGTTACAACAATTATCCTGATCTTAAACGTTTATAATAACAAGTTTTGTCAGGTTGAACCCCCCCAAAATCACATAGTACTACTACCTTATTCAGATGAGATTTTGTTTCGGTTCGAATAAAATCATCGAAGTCTGATGCGGGTATTTTTTATATTTTTTATTATTTTATTTTATTTTATTTTTTATATCATCGCCTTTTTGTTTATAATGACAGAAAATTATCTTATTCCGTGTTCGGATGTTATGACACTTTTTTTTTTTTTACAGATTAATTATTTACGGATTTGTTTTTGCATATTTACAGATTCAAAAGCTTAACTAATATACTGTTTATTAACTTAATATCGCTGAATTTCTTTTCAATTTTAGTTTAAAAAAATTTTTAGATTCAGTTTATTTATTTGCCCCTTCCCAATCTCCATCATTCTTATTTCAGTTTTTGTCCAAGAATAAGAAAACCGAAAGCGGGAATCTCGAAGGGGAAATGTTCAAATCGATCCATTCCTATTCCCAATCTGCGATTTCCCAATTTAAGTTAAAATTTCATGAAAGTTGCGTCATATTCCCCCTTTTACCCATTCCTAAATCAGGAAATTTTTCCCAAATCTGGAATTCCTACCCAAGGATTCCCACTTTCAGAATGGGAATAGGAATAGCGCCAAATGAGAAATAATCTATTTAGTTTACTTTAAATACTAAAATAGTAATACAAAATAGAATTATTTCTATAAATTTAAAATAATTAAATGTCAATAATATAAAATTTATATAACTTCAAAATTTTATGTCTCAGTTTGCATTTACATCCAGACCATATTTTCTTCTTATCTTGATAATCATCCAGACCATATTTTCTTCTTATCTTGATAATCATCCAGACCATATTTTCTTCTTATCTTGATAACACTAGGCAACAAATTTCAACTTTTTTTTTGTTACAGACACGTGAACTACTGATTCCTACTAAAGCGCTGATGCTGATTTCAGATCTGATATCAAAATTTCTCTATCACGTCCAGATTTTGTGTAACCGAAAACCCTATTTTTTCATTTTTTTCTCACCCGCTTCTATTACGAAAGCCGTCTAAGCTACTTTTCCGTGCCACGTTTTATGTTAAGCATACTTAAATAATTAGTGAACAGGGATGTCTTTCCTCCTTTATTCTGGCTTAAGACAGAAAGCGGAATTCCGCTGGCGGAGTTACCACCCCTGCGCCCAACCATCCCCACAAAGCGCGTTAGTATTTTGTTGTTACTACTGAAAGGCAAATTCCTGTTCTTAAGTGAAACTTTGGTGTGTCCTCTTCCTTTGTCGCTTGTAGGATGACGAGCTCTCCTTCTGCAGGAACCAACAATAATCTCCCATCATATTTGGGTTGAAATTACCTTGGTATCTGTTTCCATAACTGAGATCTGTTGGTGGAAGCGCTCACCATGCTCGTCACTTACAGCCCCAAGGTTGGCCGGGAAGAAGTCAAGATGAGAATGTAAAAAATGAATTTTCAAAGACATTCTGCATCCCATTATTTCATAAGATTTAAGCATGTTTCTACGAGTTTACGGTGGTTTTCAGCTTTGTGGTTTCCAAGAAAATTTTCACAACTTCAACGAAAGATGTCCATGCTCCTAGTTCATTCTCATTTAGGTTAGATGGAAACGATGAGTCGTGGATGACACTGCGGATCTGTGGTCCAGTGAAAACTCCAGCTTCTAGCTTAGCATCTGTCAATATTCCTTTGAATTTATCCTTTAAATATTGGAAACCACTACTTGATGATCCATACCCTTCACGAAATTTTTCATAAGGCCAAGTTTAATGTGAAGTGGTGGAAGATGTACTTTCTGAGGGTCAATAAGTGCTGGGTGTTTCACATTGTATTTACCAACAACATGTTCAGTTCTAGATGGCCAATCATGTTTTTTGTAGTGGTTCTTGTCATCTCTGCTGTTCCATAGACACAAAAAGCACATATGCTTTGTGTAGCCCAACTGTAACCAAGAAGTAATGATACAACTTTAAGGTAGCCACAAATATTCCATGTGTGGTCCTTATATTTGATGAGTCTTAGCAGCAGTTTCATCGATTCATAAGTCTCATTAAGGCCAGTGGCATGTGCTACAGGTATTGAAGGTTTTTCATTGCCGTTGTGCAGTAATACAGCTTTAAGGCTAGCTTTACTAGAGTCAATGAACAGTCTCCATTCTTTTGGATCATAGCGACAGCCAATCCCTTGCATCAGACCACTGATATCGTGACAGAAACAAACGTTTTCTTCCTGTAAGTAAAATGATGAAAACTGCAAATGGCGATGGCGGAAATGGGAAACTTTGGTGTTTGGTTGGAGAAGATTAAATTCTTGAAGTCTTGAACCAAGCAACTCTGCCTTTTCTTTTGGTAATTCCAAATCGCGCACTAAGTCATTTAACTCCGCTTGACTTAACAAATGTGGGGAAATATTTGCATCTGGCACATATATGCCATCTTTCCCTGTTTCTATATCACGAGCAGAATCTTCAGATGAACTGCTGTCTGTTATCATTGCTGGTGGAACTGGTGGTGGATTTGTTTCATCATGTGGTACTGGTTTCATTGCTGATTCGCAGTTTGGGTACGTGATCTTTAATTTGTTTTTCTTTGTGAAACCAGCAATCTTTGTCAAACAAAAATAACAATCATTGAAGTGATTTTTCGGCTCACGCCAAACCATTTGGACTGAGAACGGCATAGCTTTTCTTTTACCATTCATCAAGCTATTAACATTGCATTGCACTGTGCACAGCAAATATGTGGTGCCCAGTCCCTCTGTTGGTCTCCTAACTTACAGTCAAAATAACACTTGTAGGCAAGTTTAATCTTTGTTGTTATGTTTTCTACGTTGTGGCTTAGGTGTATATTGTCCACAGACAAAGCAGAAGTTGTCTGGGTGATTTACACAAGCACGTCTATTTGATGCCATTTTGAATTACCATACAATATCTGAAAAAACGTAGAAGTAATTATTACGATGTGCAAAATAAAAGAAATACACACCGTAGTACAAAACAAATGCTATAAAAACACACAAGTCACCACAACCTGTCACTTGCTCATCAGCAGAGAGCTTCAACAACCGTTCTGCTTGACTGTCACGTAGCGACTGACCGTTGGGCCGTTGCCCGTTACTATGCTCTTGACTCAGTGTTGCCAACTCGGGATAAATTTTATTTATCAAAATTGTTCGAATTTGTATATAGTTGGCAAAAAGAAATTGCTTTAACCTTGAAAAGCAAGTTTCATATTACTGGCATTAAGCCGATTAAAACCAAAATCTGGACGTGGTAGAAAATTTTACTAAAAGTGATTTGCATTTTACACAAAATCTAGACGTGATAGAAAATATCTAATTATAGATTTGAAATCAGCATACCGAAATTAGCTAGGAGCACCTATTTGGTCTTCTGTAACAAAATCTTTGTTGCCTAGTGTAATCATTCAGACCATATTTTCTTCTTATCTTGATAATCATCCAGACCGTAGTTTCTTCTTATCTTGATAATCATCCAGACCATATTTTCTTCTTATCTTGATAATCATCCAAACTATATTTTCTTCTTATCTTGATAATCATCCAGACCATATTTTCTTCTTATCTTGATAATCATCCATACCATAGTTTCTTCTTATCTTGATAATCATCCAGACCATATTTTATTCTTATTTTGATAATCATCCAGACCATATTTTCTTCTTCTCTCCTATCTGTTCGCCCGATAGGTCGAACATAAAGAAACCTATTTAAATTAAATGGATAAGAAATATTAAAAATATAAAACGTGAATCAAAATGACGCTAATTCTGAATGCTTTTGGTTTTCCTTTTTCCACATGACCCCTAAGGTTGGTGATCTGGTTGACCCGACCGTCGTAGTTCTACCGCGCCGCCGCTGATTTATTATGTTGTAAGTCATTCTATAATATTAAAGTAATTTGTTTTAAAGTGTTCTGTCAAACCATAGAATTCTTTATCTGATTTAAAATGTTGTGTAAAACTGTACCTTTCAGGAACCAACTCTTTCCGAAGAAAAAAACAGTCACTGTAAATGTAGCAATCTGGTTAGTTGATGATTGGTTGCTATGAGGGGGAACCCCACCTTTAAGACAGTCAGATCTGGTTAACTCCACCCAAAATTATTTTGATATAAAAACTCTTTGACATTTGAATTCGGGGTGAGGAAAAATCTTGTAAAAGATTTTGGGGTTGGCACGCTCCTTTCCCGTACATAGTTCTAAATTTGCCCGTGTGCAGTTTTGCTATACTCGCTTGCATTAAGTTGTGTTTTGTTGTGTAATTTCAAAACTTTGACTACTGTTTCTCTGCTTTGAATTTATGCAAGAAATTTTGTAACATTATTACCGAATTTTTTTTTTAAATTTTGAAATATTACTTTGACCTAAAACTCAGGCCGTCGAATGTGTGAATTAAACTTGAAGCTGAAATGCAATTTCCTTGTAGCAATTAAAAAGTATCGCTTGGAACCAAATCGTCTGAATTACCTTCTCCCACTTATTTTAAATATATTTTGTTTTTAAACGTGTCAGCTGAATACAGAATATAAAAGTCATCGATTTTCTACATGAAGCTCTGCAAGAATTCATACTTTGAGGGGCAATTACTGATCAAAATTGCACTCAAAGTGAAGAAGGGTAAGTGATACGTCAACTGTACAGTGATCAAGTGAGTGTAAACTGAGAAATTATACCGATTCAGTGAGACAGACTAAATTGAGACAAATCACTATCTTGTAATTAATTATCGACCTACAGTATATCCATCTTAACTACATTAGGAAAAATATTTGTAAAACTTGTGTACACGCAGCTCTCGGAATATTTCGAAGAAAATAGCCTCATACCGAAGTATGAATTTCGTTTTAGGGAGGGCCATAAAACAAGCAACGCGACTTCAATTGTATTAGGCGTGCTATATAAAAACTTTAATAATAAAGTTTTCGGTCCTCTTCCTTATGGACCTATCAAAAGTCTTTGATACGATCAGTGTTGGGCACTAAAGCGTTAATCCGATAACAGTTAATTAACGAAGTTAACTTTTTTTAACGGACTATTAACGGAAGTTAATTTCCATTTATCGTTATCGGACCAGTTAACTTCCGATAACTCGATATTTAGTCTGTTAAAGTCCGTTAACACGTTAACTGCGAGGAGTCATTCACGGAAGATCACCGCTCCGCGAATGAATTCAAACCGCCATAACTTCAGTCTGCCAATTCCGTCCTCTGCCGCAGTGGAACGGCTCTTCTCTCTCGGCAAGGACATCCTGAGGCCCAAGAGGTCAAGACTGGCAGTTGGGCCTAACTTTGAGAAGTTGGTCTTTCTGAAGGGCAACCAGCACATTGTGTCATAGTCTTTAATAAATGTGCCTAAAATTTAATTTTACCTTTCAGTTCCCGCCATAATAATTCTCTGGTAAATTAAAATTTAGTTAATGGTTAGTGGTTACAAGGGTTTCAAAACATGTAATCAGTACATTTTTTATTAAAAATAAAAAAAAAAGTTATTAAGCAAAAAAGTTGCAAAACTTGATAAAAATACAGTTAAATACCTATTTATTGTTGCATTTTGCATAAATAAACATTTTCTATGGGTTTTAAAGCTTTTTCCTTGATTTTTTTAAATGTTAGTGTAAAGAAATAGTTATCGTTAACGGATTATCGTTAACTTCCGTTAACTTTGTAGTAAAATTATCGGATTATCGTTATCGGAGTTAAAAATTGGGGTTAACGGATTATCGTTATCGAAGTTAACTTTTTGGTTAACGGTGCCCACCACTGGATACGATCTACCACTACATACTTAGTTATAAATTATCTTATTATGGCATAAATAACATTGCTGTAAATTGGTTTAAATCATACTTATAGAACAGAGTTTCACAAGGAAGCATTTCGGGCACCCTACTATTTCTGATTTAAATAAATGATTTTCACAACTCTCATAACGAGAAGGGCTTCCAATATGCGGATGACACCTGCGTGACACTGAAGGGAAATTATTAGAAATTATGCTTGATGACAAACTATTTTTTCGTCAACATATTGAAAATATAGATCATAAACTATCGAAATTCTCGTTTATATTAACAAAATTACATTTCCTTCCCACAAATCCACTTAAAACGCTATACTTCTCTAGGTTATCCACATCTCACATACAATATTACTGCATATGGTAGTGCATGTGATTACGTTATCAACCCTTTAATCACAAACCAGAAGAGAATTATTAGAAAAATAAACAAGAGTGCTTATTATGCTCATACATCAGGAATCATGAAGCAACCGCGTAAATTAAGATTTAAAGACATATTTGAAATACAGATGTGCTCCCTGATGTTCAGAGTAACAAAACAATCTTCTCCGACCATGTTAATCGAGAATATAATGAACATTCAGACACGTCATGAACATCAAACAAGGTATATGGAGAGTGAATATATCTCAAAGGCAAACTATACTCTTCAATGTAGTAGAAATTCTTACACTTATTTAGTGGTGGAATTATGGACAATCTACCGAATGAATTACCCGAATTTACCGAATCAATGTCTCTCTCATTTTTTATAAAGCGATTTAAACTTAACAAATTCCAAAGTTACTGAAGGCACTTATTTCTTTCTCCTTGCTAAAATTCTGATTATCCTTCTTTTAAAAACCCTTCCTATATAATAGGACTAAAAATAACGGGTGTAAGTTGACAAGTAGAAGGTTCGAGACAGCAGTTGCCAAAAACTTTTTTACGCATAGAATAGTAAATAGGTGGAATAGTTTGCCGGTAGAAGTCATTAGTAGTACGTCTATAAACATGTTTAAAAATCGATTAGACGCACTTGTTGATAGATTGGGTATAGTTTAAGGTAGTAAAACTGGGGGTTTTGTGGTTCGGAACCCACGTAAAATTGTAGGTCCCCTCCGCCACCACGGAGGACATGCACAATACACAATTACGAACATGGTTAGGTAGACCAGCCATGAGTGGATCCTAGGGTCTTTGTTGGTCTGAAACATTATAACATTATCACACTTTTTACCTCACCTCACCTCACATTTTGTTACTCTTTTTTAGGCTTTTTACTAAACGTCTAATAAAAGTATATGTCCTAATCTGTAAGTTCCTTACAGCTTTATACTGGTTTCATTATTCGTTGTATTTAGTTTCTAATATAAGTGTATACTGTATATCCTAGTCTGTAAGTTCACTTTAGTCTTTTAAGTCTATTATAAAAGCCTACGAAAATCTTGTAATCATATCTATTATATAATTACAATAACTGTATATCTAATTATTAGATTTTGGCTTGTAAAGCGTGCACGCTTACTAAAGGCAATTTACAATTGTATACAGTATATGTATTAATAATAAAATTATACTCATCTATAAAAACTACATATTTATAAATAAATAAATAATATACAAATAACAGGGTGGGATGGGATTGTTACATTTTGAATGTAGTATTAACCAATTTGAACAAAATATACCAATATATACACTACTCCACAATACAAAAGGAAACTGTAGTGATACATCTGAAGGTGATGTGAGTACAGTATTGCAAAAACGTGTAGTGTACAGTGCATTTAATAACAAAAGTAAATCAAATTATCCAGATAGCTTTATTAAATCCATGAAGTCGTTAAACCAAAGTCAAGATAGGTTTATTAAATCCATGAAGTCGTTAAACCAAAATCCAGAGAGGTTTATTAAATCCATGAAGTCGTTAAACCAAAGTCAAGATAGGTTTATTAAATCCATGAAGTCGTTAAACCAAAATCCAGAGAGGTTTATTAAATCCATGAAGTCGTTAAACCAAAATCTAGGTTTATTAAATCCATGAAGTCGTTGAACCAAAATGCAGATAGGTTTATTAAATCCATGAAGTCGTTAGACCAAAATGCAGATAGGTTTATTGAATCAATGAAGTCGTTAAACCAAAATCCAGATAGGTTTATTGAATCCATGAAGCCGTTAAACTAAAATCCAGATAGGTTTATTAAATCCATGAAGTCGTTAAACCAAAATCCAGATAGGTTTATTAAATCCATGAAGTAATTAAACCAAAATAATAGCATTCATAAAACAAAAGCAAGACAAATCAGGTGCAGTGATAATTATAGATAAATAAAATTACGTTTAAAAAAAAATAGAAGATTTGCTAAATGACATTGATACGTACACTCCACGCAATAGAAATTTCTGAGAAACCGTTAATAAATTATTTCATACTAATCTCAGGAAAATTTTTAAAGGATTAACACGATCTAATTGAAAAAAATTTCATAATTCTTCCTTTCTTTATTTGCGAAGTTTTGCCAAAACTCACAGACAAGATAACCTTATGCGACTCATTTAATTTGGTCATGTCAGTTCAGTCAATTCTGTAGCCTACAAATTATCAAACTCGTTAGTTAAATTGCTTATCTCACTCGATAGAACAATGTCTATTTCTCACAGAATTAACAATTTGGTCATAATTAATAAATTAAAAACTTTTCTTTAGCAGAATAATTTTAGATTTGTGAGCTTTTACATACAGTACGTTTCCCGTTCACCAAAATTACATTAGTTAATTTATAAGTATTTTGGAAAGACCGACTAGAATTCTTTGCAAATAGATTCTGTTTAGTTAAGTGAACTTTGCGTTAAAAATTGTAATTTTGCTTTAAATGGAATATATTATAGACAAAATTTGGTATAGCGATGGGGAATCCTCCTTCTCCCGTCCTTTTCAACTTATATATGGAATTTTATTTTATGAAAATCTCCATCTAAACTTATAAATTTTGAATTAAAATGGTACAGATATATTGAGGAGATAATCTGCATATGGTTTTCTACCCAAAATCTTAATGAATTCTTCCTCAAACTTAATAACTAGGTCCCATACATTAAATTCACCAAAGAGTTCGAAAGAGTGAGCTCAGTACCTTTTATGGATTTGGTCATATAAGAAGCGATAAGAAGTTTAAATTTCAAATAGATAGTAAATCAGTAGATCCATTATTATACATCCATTATTATCATTCACATCACCAAAAGAGTATCGAAAGGATAGTCTTTTTCATCAATGTATTTAAGAGCCTTTAAAATTGTAAACCCTGAATTCTTGGACGAAGAATTGAATATGATTTGTAACATAGAAAATAAGCTGTTATCCGACTTTCTTCTTGGAAGCCGTTTTAAAATTAGCTAAAACTACATTTTACCAAATAAAAAAAAAGAACCAATTGAAATTAACAACATTTTAAGTATACCGTACCAGAAATAAATTGAGTATGTGCCATTTATCTACCAACCAATTTTTTTGTAAGGAAGGATGAACAGCTGCGTCAACTGAATGCCGCCTACTCACCGGGAATGGAACCCGGAGTCGGTGGATATATTATATATATATATATATATATATATATATATATATATTATATATATATATATAATATAAATAAAACTATTAACATTGAAAAGAAAACTATTAAAAATGTCTAAATGCGTCAATATAGTATACAGGGTGCCCCAGAAGTCTGGACTCATAGGGAAAAAGACATTATATTTTTAAAGTGAAACAAACACATTTTTAATATCAGTTTTACATATTTCAGGAAAGAAAATACCCTCATGGCATGGCTCAGTATACCAATCAAGAGAAGGTGGAACTGGTATTGCTACATGTTTCCGGAAAAAGACAGAGGGAGGCATGTTCATGAAATAACTGACATGCTTCCCTGTGGCTTTTTCCGGAAACATGTAGCGATACCAGTTCCACCTTCTCTTGACTGGTATACTGAACCATCAAGGTATTTTCTTTCCTGAAATACGTAAAACTGCCATTAGAAATGTATTTGTTCCACTTTAAAAATACAGTATAATGTCTATTTTCCCTACGAGTCCAGATTTCTGGGACACCCTGTACATTGCCTTTCTCAAGTGTAATTAAAAATAATGGACAAAAAATAATTAAAACGACTGAACTTCTTCCTCTGAATAAAATATTGTTTTGGAACTCGGTCGGTCTCTGCTCGTTCGCTTCATACTCTTTCATTTCATATTTGCGATGGAGAGGATAGAAAAACTAAATACTTCCCGAGAATATAAATCTTAATTTAAAAGTTAATTTATCCTCGAAATGAAAATCTGTGTTATCTGTATTAATTTTCCAACCGCAAGTAGATAAATAGATAAACTTTTGAATTGAGGCTGTGTTTATGAATAGAAGTGTTCAGCTTTCCCAATACATGATACTATCAGTCTGCTATGCTCAATCGTATGGTCACATACAGTCAGTGGCACGCATTTAAATAAACTGGCACTCATTACCACCGTACTTTCAATTCTGAGTTAAGGAAATGGGAGTATAGTGCGAGCTCTCTCTCTCTCTCTCTCTCTCTCTCTCTCTCTTCTCTCTCTCTCTCTCTCTCTCTTCATATATATATATATATATATATATATATATATATATATATATATATATGCAATGCCCTAGTTCTAGGCACCAATTTATAGGTTAAATTAATAATTAAATAGTTAATTATTTAGTGTCACCAGATAGCAAACGTACCAAATGAGGAAAAGAATACGTTGAACTGGTTTTTCTTTTACTTAATAAATAAATATTCACAGTGAATAATATTACAATTATTTATAAATTACTGTTTGTTAAAAAGGCTTAATATATATATCAAATGACCTAGACTAGATTGTACAGCACCCTACTCGTATCCCCGCTCGCCTTGGAGATAGGCCCAACATTCTTGATTTATTTCTTACCTCTCATCCTTCTTCTTACTCTGTGGAACTTTTTCTCCGTTGGGCTCCTCCGACCACAATCTTGTATCTGTTTCCTGTCCTACCGCTCCAATCCGGCCTTTGGATCCTCCCAAGAGGAGGTGCCTTTGTCACTTTGGCGCCGCTGATTGGAAGGCCCTTAGGCAGTACTTCTGCGATTTTCCGTGGAATGATTGCTGCTTCCGTGGCCGGGGCCCTTCCGAGTGTGCTGAGCGCATCACGGAAGTGATTTTCTCGGGCATGGAGGCATACATTCCATATTCTATTCCTATCACTAATGCATAAAAACCTTTGTTTAACTTTACTTGTTCTAGTGTTATCCGCAACAGAGAGGACTCTTTCAGAAGGTACCGTCGCCATCCAACTCCTGACTCTCCCTCAGCTTATATTTGTGTCCGGAATCGTGCAAAATCTGTTCTTCGACTCGCCAAAAATTTCTTCATCCGACAAAAATGTGCATCTCGAAAACCCTGGACCTTGATTAGGGCTCTCTTCTTCTTCTATGGTGGGGTGGGGGGAGCGCTTTTTCGGGCATTCGCCCTTGGCCCCTCCTTCTTGTATAAAAAAAATAATTGTCACTTTAAATACACAATTTTGTCGCTATAAGTACTTACAGATTATAAATTACATAAAACTGTACAATAATACTTAGTTGTTTATTTAAATTGCTAGATCGATAAACAACACACAATAAGAGTGTAAACCGGTTTGTTTACAAGTGAGCGATGAATTTCTTATAAGAGTACTTTGAGTGTCATTGAGTGTAGGACTATACGTGAACATGAGCTTCAAAGACCGATTGGAGGGAAGCTGTTTTTGAAATAGGTGAAGAATTGTACGTTACGCCTATTAGATCTGGCTCTGACGGGATCCTGTGTGTATAAGAGAGACACTCGGTTAATCTTCATATTATCATACCAACAGGCCAATGAAAATAGCTAGGGTAGACATTTCAAATGCGGGAGCCGTTAGTTGGTATGCTCGGCCAAAGTCGTTGTGTTTTTGTCATTTGACGCATCGACCGGGCTTCCACTTTTACCAATTTCCTTTCAGAAAATCATACAGAAATCAAATCAAAACCAGGATAGTATAAATATAAAGGCAGTTTTGGATTTCAAAGACAGTTTTACATAATAGTAGAATAGATTCAAAAGATTTGAAGGCATATATTTTTTTTAAGCTTCCAAAATTTTTCTGCCCCTAAATTTCATCGTTAAAACTCAGAAAAACCAAGTAGTTCATCAATATAGGTAATAACTCGAACATTTTGGAGACATTTCTGAAATTTTGCACAATCATTGGTAATACCATACTGCATCTCAGAAAAAATGCAAAATTGCCATAGCCCACGATCGGGAGCTTACTACTGGTAACTTGTTCTTGTATGATATCGTTCCATCAAACTTGTTATTTGGTGGAGATTAAATGATGATGAAATGATGATTAAACCCCAGAAACCCATGCTTGTGAAGGAGTTAGAGAAACAGCTAGAGTACAAATCCGATGTAATGGCCAGCATACAAAAGATTCGAATCAAGGATCTTACTACTTTTGGTGAACTCTACAATGTCTTTATACAGTTGATCAACAGGATGTCACAGCTGTCAGGTCGAACTCCCTATATCATGGACTCCTACCACGATGGGTCCGTAAAGGACTCGGAACGCCATCGTAGAGCTAAAGTACGGTCAATAGAGCTTGCATCTATTGAGAATGGCAGACCATTACCGATCTACATGGATACCTTTTGGCCATTAAGCAATAAGTTATTACTACTATTGCAGCTTTCACCGTGACTTATACATATGGCAAATATGCAAGAACGACATGGCCTTGTTGAGAAACGGGAGTGAAATGGTGTTTCCGTTTTTGTCAAAAGACCAACCCAGGTGAATGTAAAATTCCTACTGGTAACTAGTAGAGAACTTATAGTGAATGAGTTTGTCAGTAAACTTTTCTCACAGACCTGCTATTAACCCTGAGAAAAATAAGTTGATGACAATCACTACTAGACCCTTTGTGTCCCTATGTTTAATGATAGACTCCAGTGTGATATTTATAATTTATGTTTATTTTTGTGTATCTTATAATTTTTTCTAAATATATTGTATTAATAAATATGTTCTATGTTTTGTTGACAATAATTGGATATTTATGTATGTGTATTTTATACGTTTCTAAAGAACAAAAAACAAAAAACCGTTAACTCTGCCACTGCTTGTCCCAAGCCAAGTTGAGAAGAGTGATGCTTTTCAGTTGTCAACAACCAAGGTGGGAGATTAATTATTTTAAAATAAATATTTTTATTATAAAAAAATATATATGTCTACAAACATATAAACGTGTATACAGATACATAAACATTTTTGCAAACGTACAAACATATAAATATGCTTACAAACACAATTAGGTTTTTCTGATTTTTAATTATAAAATTTAGGGGTAAGGAAATTTTTAGAAGCTTAAAAAATATAAAAATACATAAATAAGTCTTCAAATCTTTTGAATCTAACCTACTATTATGTAAAAATGTCTTTGAAATCCAAGACTGCCTTTATATTTACACTATCCTGGTTAATGCTTTGATTTTTGTGTGATTTTCTGAAAGGAAATTGGTAAAAATGGAAGCCCGGTCGATGCGTCAAATCACCAAAACACAACGACTTTTTGGACGAGCATATCAACTATGGCTACCACATTTGAGATGCCTACCCTCGCTATTTTCATTAGCCTGATGGAATAAATTTATAATATGAAGAGTAACTGAGTATCTCTCTTATGCACACAGAACTCTCCTCATAGCATGGACCATATACCAAAGAGATACTTTTCGCAAGGATTGAGAGGAGACTGACTTGATACTTCAACTGTTAAATCTTGAAGACGTGAGACTCGAGTGATTCGTTTTTTATGGCTGCATTTCTTCTGGTTTTATGGTTACTGCAAAGTTCCTTGCTGATGGTCTTTTTAGGTTCACTTTCTTGAGGTCTGCTTTACGATATCCTGGAAGTGTTTTTATGAGGCTGACCACTGTTTCAGGCTTTGGTGAGAAGTGTTCATTAACGCAGAAGGCGTCTTTTGTCGTAACTTCACACTGGTAGCTAGAAGGCCTTCCTCTCCTTCTTCTGTTGGTAACGAGGATATTTTTATGTTTTCAATAAACTTGGACGAATCTACTTTTGTTCGTGATTACCTATAGGAGTTTCTACAGACATCTGGACTTCACAAAGAACATTGTATAGGCAGGGAAACCTTCTTAAAGGCCACCTTTTTTTATGATGCCATTCGATACGCACTTGAGAAATGTATTATACGGAGTTTCTCTAATAAAATTGTAGGTCTAAAATGAAATATTTTATGAGCACCAATATACGTGCGTGTGTGTGTATATATATATATATATATATATATATATATATATATATATATATATATATATATATATATATATATATATATATACACACACACACACACACACATTTTTACCTATTTGAGAAAAGAGCGGTTTTTTTTTAGTTTATTTCTAGCATAAATCTCTGACCTCTCGAGTTGGGTTGTAGCTGACAATCATCATTAGTTTAATTCTCTCCCTCTCTCTCACACTTTGCATTATATATATATATATATATATATATATATATATATATATATATATATATATATCGGTTGAATTTATTTATTTGGTAATAAAACCGAAATTGTGTGAACAAAGCATAGAGGAAGCAAAATGAATATGGATTGACAATATGACAAGCAAAATTGGAGGGCGAGAATCATTCCACCGAAAGCCGTTAAGGGGATCGGGGAAGTGGGGCGTATAGCTCCCCTTTCATGAACGACAAAACAAACTTAAAGGAGAGAGAGAGAGAGAGAGAGAGAGAGAGAGAGAGAGAGAGAGAGAGAGAGAGATACACTGATAAAAATGCTTACATATATGAAACCAACTTTAGCTGTTGTTACCAGAATTTTTGTTAGTTCCATGTTAGTTCCATGTTAGTTCCATGTTTGAGTTACTCCTACTAAATATTAACAACAATAACGGAATTTTATGTTCTTTCGACACAAAGACAGATCGCAACAACAATTTTTTTTTATTATAAAACCTAAATTTTTTTATTATTTAATTTAGATCACCTAACCTGGTATTTTTTCAGTGTAGACCTAAAATAAAATATACAAATTTATTATATTTATTATAATAACACGCAATGGCTAATATAGAAGTTACACTCAGGAAAAGGCAAAAATTAACAATTTCTGCCTTTTCCTGAGGAGTGTAACTCACTCCCATATTAGCCACTGCGTGTTATTCTACTTGCAACAAAAAAAGGGTCCCAAAACAAGACATCAATTTGAACATTTGTTATAGTTCTTATGTATTACTTCGGTAAATTTAATTTAAAATAATTTTCCTTTGAGACCGGACTTATGGGACACCCTGTATATATATATATATATATGGGATTGAACTCAGAATCGTTCCCTGAGGACCATTCTGAGTTCAATCCCATCACGAAACGGACATGTTAAGTGCTTTAAAAAGTGGACGCTCAATTCTGCCAGTTGAGGTTTAAGTTTTGGTTTTTGGCTGCAAATACAATAGTTATCCCTTTTTCTTTGATGTATTCAATCCGACGTGAATGCAACGAGTTTCTTGCGTATATTGAGATTCTAAGTATAGTAGGCTAGGTGTAACTGTAAATCCTAGATCCTGTCCCAAAGCTGGATCCTATCTGCTTGGTAGATAGCTGGTGAGGGAAGCTATTTTGGGGCCTCTTTGCGAGTGACCTGTTGCCCACGTCGGGCTAACATCATGAAAAAGAAAAACTATAGTATTTGTCATTTGTCATTACTTATTCGAACTCTCGTGGATTTAATTTTCCCAAAAGAGTTCCTTGTTGCATGCACGGTCTGTGTGTAATAATATATATATATATATATATATTTATATATATATATAGGTAAAAGGAAACTGCGAAAAATGAGCAGGAAAAAACAAAAATAAAAAAAGCACCAACAGAGCAGAGGAAACAGAATCGCAAAACCAAATCCAAAGATTTCAAACAAAGGATATTAGCAGCAATAAGAAAAAAACAAGTAGACAATAAAGAAATCAAGCTGCAACCATCCAAGACAAAGGCCCCAAGTAAAAATGGGGAAGAAACTATATGTAAATACTATGTGAAAGGAATTTGCAGATGTAAGGGAGGACAATGTATTTACGAACACCGTCCCTTGTGCAACTACTTCTATAATAATGGTCATTGCAACTTCGGTGGAAACTGCAAATTCCACCATCCGTACATTTGCAAGACCTACGCGACATATGGAACCTGCCACTACGGGAGAAAATGCCATACCATCATCTCTCGACAAGTTCAAAGGACAAAGGACAAGTTTCAAATGATAACAGGAGGAATGTGAGAAAAAAAATTATGTACACAAATATCAAACAAAACTCTTTAAACACAAATAGCAAACAAAATTTTTTCAACATCTCGGACACAATACGGCTGCTAAGTCTTATACAATAATACAGCACATGCAGCTGACACAGCTGCGAACTCTCGAGCCAGACCGCTTGGTGACAAGAAGCTACCAGAACAGGTAGGAAGGAACGGATCCATCTCGGAGGACCATAAGGCCACAAAACACGCGATACCAAAGGACAACGAACTTGAAATGCACAAGGGCAATGCAAAACAAAGAACATAAATATTGTCCTGGAAAATATTCAAGGAATAAAACCGAACAACTGATACAATGAGCAAACCAACTGATACAATGAGCAAACCAACCAACCAACCAATCAACCACTAAACAAAGTTTCGACCTGAAAGGTTTTATGGACGAAACAAGGTCGGACATCGCATGGCTCACAGAAAAACATCTTAAAGATTGCCAAGGAAACTGCGATAACTGCGAACACTGTATCGATAAGAAAGAATTGCATTGCGATGGATTCAACTTACTAAGAGCGGATAGAACAGCGAGACGTAAAGGTGGCTGTGCTATTTACATACATGACAGGTATATGACACAGACGGTAATAAGTAAATCCAACAGCTTCGTGGAAACCCTTGCAGTGAAAATAGAGAAACTAAACGTGATACTGATAGCACTGGTCAACACTCATTTTATTGCCAATCATATTAGAGTGATTTTGGGGTAACTTTGTGGTGCTGATTCCGAATATGACATCGGTTTTGCTAGATTGGCTCTAATTTATGAGATAATTGGTACCCCATTGAAACACGTAAAAATGCAAAAAATTTAATGTTCAGGCGGAGCCTACTTACAAATCGCATTGAAATTGTCTCAAATCATACAAAAGTAAACACATGAAATACATAATGGCATTTTATTCGGTCTCACCATCTAGAATGTTCCGGTAGTTTCCCATATGCACGCGTTATGGTTACGTTTCCTATTAATTGAGGGTATTCATTATCTCAAGAACTAGAGCCAAATCGGAAAAACTACTTTCATTTTGGAATTCAGCAACCCCAAAATACCCTAAATTCGTACGAATTTCCTTGGCAACGAAAAAAAAATTTTTTTTTGTTGACCTGTGTAGTATCATTGATTTTTCGAATGCCATCGAGGCACTGATGATATCAGAACCCTAATAAAGTCCGTAAACTCTCCATCTGCGGCGATTTTAATTTTCCATTTATAAAATACAAGAAGGTGGGTAGAAATATATTTATACAGCAAGATAAGGGGGGGGGGCACAAGAGAGGACCAGGAGCAAGCAAAAATGCTGATGGCTCTCACAAACGAGTTTATGCTGACAAAGGAAATAACACAAAATACCAGAAAAAAATAACTGCCTAGCTCTGGTATTCTCGAATAACACGAACTTGATTGGTGATATAAAAATAACTCCACCTATTATCTCAGACCGCAATATAATCGAGTTATCAACAAATATGGTGATAACATTGAAAGACAATACACATAAGGAAGGAAGAAGCAAATTTGGGGGTTTTAACTTAAACTCCAAGACCATAAATTGCGAAGAAATCAGATCACACATGGCCCAAATAGAGTGGAGAACAGTTTAGAGAATAAAACAATTGAGGAAATGCTAACAACCTTGGAAGAAAAGACGCTGAGAATTTTGGAAAAATATGCTCTGAAAGCACAGCCAAAAGGAAAGAGGAACTGGCTAGAGAGGCAAAAGAGGAGAATATTCCACAAAAGAAAGAGAGTAGCTGCGAAGTTAACTAATTGCGGAGACAACAATGCCAGGAAAGTAATACAAGAAAACCTGGAGAGTATCGATAGGGAAATACAAGCCCTTATTAAGGGATATACAGAGAGGGAAGAGGAAGAGGCGGTAGAAGCAATAAAGGAAAATCTAAAATACTTCTATAGCTATGCGAAAAAGAAAACAAAAACGCGTGCTACTATCAGGCCCTTAAGGAAAGGAAATAATGAACTAACGGACGATCTAAAAGAAATATCTGAAACATTGAGAGCCCAGTATGAATTGGTCTTCAGTACCCCAAAAAGTGACAAAGCAATACCTGACATAGATGCATTCTTCGAAGAGAAATTGCAAGGAGAATGTATAACAGACTTTGATTTTACCCCAGAATATGTAGCGAGAGCTATAGGACAAACGAAATCACATTCAGCTGCAGGTCCGGACAAATGGAACGCACTATTGATTAAAAACTGTAAAAAATGAAATAGCTACACCCTTATAGTGGATATAGAAAAGATCCCTAGACATTGGGGAAATACTGAACATCTTGAAAAGAGCAAACATTGTCCCTATATGTAAAGGAGGGGAGAGATCTCAAGCAAAGAACTATAGACCAGTGTCATTAACATCCCACCTCACCAAAATATTTGAAAGAATAGTCAGAGAGAAAATCTATGACTTCTTGGAGACATTCGAAAGATTCAACGAAAATCAACACGGATTCCGATCAGGAAGATCATGCCTATCACAACTTATAGAGCACTATAACAATATCCTAGATGCACTTGAAGGCAATGTAAACTATGATGTCATATACACGGATTTTGCCAAAGCTTTCGACAAATGCGATCATAAAATTAAATATATGGGAATAACAGGCAAAGTGGGAAAATGGATCTACAACTTCCTCAGAGAACGTCTACAGGTCGTCAAAATTCAAGGTGTATCCTCATCAGAACCAGAAATACGCAGCTTGGTACCACAAGGTACAGTACTGGCTCCACTCCTGTTCATTATCATGCTAACAGACATAGACAGTGGATTAAACAGCAACAGTATAATAACATCCTTTGCGGACGATACAAAGATCAGCAGAAAAATCAGTGATGCAAATGAAGTGGAGGCCTTGCAGAGAGACACGAACAAAATATAGAAATGGTCAGAAGACAACAATATGACATTTAACACCGAGAAATTTCAGCTCTTGAGATATGGTAGAAATGAGGAACTTAAACAGACTGCATATTATGCTCTAGATAGACAGGAAATTCAGAGAAGCACGAAAGCGATCGACTTGGGGGTAATAATGACCGATGCCAAATTCGAGACACAAAATCAGATAGCGATAAATAAAGCAAGAAGAGTCGCGGGACAGGTACTAAGAACGTTCAAAAGGAGGGACAAGACAGTAATGACACCCCTGCTGAGAACACTGATCATACCAAAACTTGAATACTGCTCAGTTATGACGTCCCCATATAAAATGGAAGAAATTAATAAAGTAGAAGAAACGCAGAGACATTTCACAGCCAAGGCTGATGACTACAAAGAACTCAACTACTGGGAAAGAGTACGTAAACTAAATCTGTACTCCCTGGAAAGAAGAAGAGAGAGGTACACCATAATCTACATATGGAAAATGATCGAAAAACTGGTACCAAATCTCAAACTAAACCCAATTACCACCCAAACAACGCTGGAAAATAGGAAAGGCAGAATGTGTAGTGTTCCCAAATTAAAGGCCCGACAAGGGACCTCCTCAACACTGAAGGAAAATAGCTTGGTTGTCAGGGAGCCAAGACTTTTCAACCAGCTTCTAAAGGACCTCAGAAACGTTATAGGGGTCAAAGTTGAAGTCTTCAAGAGAAGACTAGATGCCTGGCTCAGGACGGTACCAGATGAGCCGGGTGTACCTGGCTATGTGCGGTGGAGAGCGCAAGAAAGCAACTCGCTCCTCCACCAAGCCAAGCCTAGAGGCGGGGCCACCAGCTTGACCTTCGTGTGAAGAGAGACCAACACACGGAACCTAAACGAGGTTAACGAGGTACTACGAGTATATACAATAAAGACAAAATTTGAAAATTATCGTCCAAGTTAGGCAGTTATAAATTGACTGAAATTCAGGCAGTGTCAAACTGGTGATACACACAAACCAAATCTAACCTAACCTTTCTGGTAATGATGCATATGCATGCAACATACTGGGAAATACCAGTGAGCATGCATATGCAACATTACCAGAAATGTTAGGTTAAGTTAAGTTAGGTTTTGTGTACGTCACAATTTGACACATTGCCTAAAATTTCAGTCAATTTACAAATTGCCTGATTTAGACATTCACTGTAACACACATATTTTATATATATATATATATTATATATATATATATATATATAATATATATATTAGCTAGCTAGTAAATGTAATCAAATTATTTAAATAAATGATTGATTGGGGCTTGATCTTTCAGTCAGAATAATAAATGTCAATAAAGGAGATAAAAGCTTAGTTGAGTTTTCTTTTAATTAACAAAAACAAGATAGATAATTCTCATAGTGAATTATGTTACAATACTTGATTAATTGTTTAATAATTATTTAATAAGAAAAAATTTATAAATTATTGGTTGATGTTGATAACAAAAATGCCGATTGGTTAATTAAATGGCTTACGAAAATACAATAAGGTGGCGGGATTAAATTAATTTTTGTTAAGAGATTAACTTAATGAAAGACATCAGGCCAAAGAAGGCCTGTTACGATATCGTTACATGATGAGAGTTAACGTACCACTGAGGAGCTAATTTGAAGTACCGTATTTGGAATTGCGATTTCTTGAAAGTATGCTGTGACGTCATCTTCAAAGGGCGCGGTAGAACTTCGATGCTCTGTCTCTGGTTTAACAATGGAGCACCTTGTTTGAGGTAGAGATGCGACGGAGGAAATCTCGTGGAAACCTTGTGGAGAGGAAAACGAATGCTTGTCTGCAGGTGATTTGCTGAAGAAGTGGTAAAGCGTGTCGCTATATATACACAGGGTGATTCAAACGTCAGGTTACATAGGGCTTTTCTGTTTCTTTGCAGGTAAATGAGTTATGAGATGTTATCGAAGGAGGAGCGCATTGATGTGATATTCCTAGCTGGCTGCACAAGTGCATTGCAGTTAACGGTGGCCATATCGAACATGTGATGTGACTATTCCCCTGTATCATTACATAATACAGTATTTCCCTATGTAACCTGACTTTTGAATCACCCTGTATATATATATATATATATATATAATATATATATATATATATATATATATATATATATATATATATAATTATATATATATAATTAAAAAAAACAAGGAAATCAATAAGATCCAAATAACGTTTTCGGGCCATATAATGGGCCCTTTTCCAATTCGGAAAGAAAACAGAACAACCAAAGTAGTTGCTGGTCGGACTAAAAAGTGAGTGAAGTTACTATAAAAACGATATATTTTTTTAAAGACAACCAACAGACAAAGGTGGTTGGTTGTTACCCTTCATTTAAGAAACAAACTTTAAAAATATTAAGCGTAAAATCATCCAAGTCAAAAGATACTTTATTACTATTAAAATTACCAGTTTTTTTTAATAAAGAAGGATTCTACTATTTTTCTATTGTCATTGTCATTAATATGAACAAGGATTTAATAACCATTAAAGTTAATATTATGTTGTGCAGACTGAATATAATTAAATACTGGACTGTCAACTTGAGCTGTACGCACAGAGTACTTATGTTGGTAAATCCGCCTGTGAATGTCAGTAATTTCTCCAATATATTTTTTAGTACAGTCATTACAAGGACATGCATAAACTACGCCATCTTGGGATTTAATACATTTAGTAATATGTGGTCCAATTATAGTTTTAATTGTATTATTATTTTCAATGACGACATTTGTTTCTTTAGGTAGGTCATTAATTTAATATGTGAACTGTCATTGTATTATTAATATTTGTCATATGGACTATAGTCTGCCAATAAACCTTTTCATTTTCATTTTCATTCATTTTCATAATTTCTGCCTTGATTGGAATAGAAAACTTGAGAATATTTTCCTTTTTGAAGGCATTTTCTTTATTATAATTATAAAACCTCTTTCGAGCACCATAAGTGAGCTTTATTAATAAAGTTTGAGGTATAATGGAAGTTTGTAAATGTATTCTTAATGTATAAAATCTCTTCCTCCAAAAATATTGGGTCACAGATTCTGTATGCTCTCAGACACATAAGATACCGTAGTTTACGCAATTCCTTGTAATAACTGTCCTAAAAATATATATTGGAGAAACTATTGACATTGACAGGCGGATTTACCAACATAAGTACTCTGTGCGTACAGCACAAGTTGACAGTCTAGTATTTAATTATATTCAGTCTGCACAACATAATATTAACTTGAATGGTTATTAAGTCCTTGTTCATATTAATGACAATGATAGTAGAAAACCAGTGGCATCCTTCTTTATTAATAACATTGATAATTTTAATGGCAATAAAGTATCTTTTGACTTGGATGATTTTATACTTAATATTTTAAAGTTTGTTCCTTGGCTGAAGGATAACAACCAGCCACCTTAGTTTGTTGGTTGTCTTTTTTTATTTATTTTTTTACCATTTATAGTTACTTCATTCCGTTTTAGTTCGACCAACGACACTTTAATTGTTGTGGTTTCTTTCCGAATTGAAAAAGGGCCCATTATTGTATGGGTTGAAATCGTTATTCGGATCTTATTTTATATTTTTTGTGGCTTTTTTAATTTTCAAAAAATATTCTGCAGTTATTGCAGTTTCATATATATATAAATATATATATATATATATATATATATATATATATATATATACACACACACACATATATATATATATATATATATATATATATATATATACATTCAACTGCAAAGAACACGCAGTATAAATAACGTAAAGAACGACGCTTGTATAGGAGATATTCCGCGCAAGACGAGAGAGAGAGAACGGAACAATGAAAAAATTAGGTAACCACCTGGGAATCGAACCCGGGATCTTCCGATTGCCGGTCAGACGCGATACCATTACACCATGGACCTCACTCTTCCAAATGCCGCAATTCTTCTACATACTCGCAGAAACCAATGCCCCAAGGGGGCACCTCCCGCATGCCGTAACATTATATACATTCAACTGCAAAGAACACGCAGTATAATAACGTAAGAACGACGCTTGTATAGGAGATATTCCGCGCAAGACGAGAGAGAGAGAACGGAACAAATTAAAAAATGAGGTAACCACCTGGGAATCGAACCCGGGATCTTCCGATTGCCGGTCAGACGCGATACCATTACACCATGGACCTCACTCTTCCAAATGCCGCAATTCTTCTACATACTCGCAGAAACCAATGCCCCAAGGGGGCACCTTCCGCATGCCGTAACATTATATACATTCAACTGCAAAGAACACGCAGTATAAATAACGTAAAGAACGACGCTTGTATAGGAGATATTCCGCGCAAGACGAGAGAGAGAGAACGGAACAAATGAAAAATGAGGTAACCACCTGGGAATCGAACCCGGGATCTTCCGATTGCCGGTCAGACGCGATACCATTACACCATGGACCTCACTCTTCCAAATGCCGCAATTCTTCTACATACTCGCAGAAACCAATGCCCCAGGGGCACCTCCCGCATGCCGTAACATTATATACATTCAACTGCAAAGAACACGCAGTATAAATAACGTAAAGAACGACGCTTGTATAGGAGATATTCCGCGCAAGACGAGAGAGAGAGAACGGAACAAATGAAAAAATGAGGTAACCACCTGGGAATCGAACCCGGGATCTTCCGATTGCCGGTCAGACGCGATACCATTACACCATGGACCTCACTCTTCCAAATGCAGCAATTCTTCTACATACTCGCAGAAACCAATGCCCCAAGGGGGCACCTCCCGCATGCCGTAACATTATATACATTCAACTGCAAAGAACACGCAGTATAAATAACGTAAAGAACGACGCTTGTATAGGAGATATTCCGTCTTGCGCGGAATATCTCCTATACAAGCGTCGTTCTTTACGTTATTTATACTGCGTGTTCTTTGCAGTTGAATGTATATAATGTTACGGCATGCGGGAGGTGCCCCCTTGGGCATTGGTTTCTGCGAGTATGTAGAAGAATTGCGGCATTTGGAAGAGTGAGGTCCATGGTGTAATGGTATCGCGTCTGACCGGCAATCGGAAGATCCCGGGTTCGATTCCCAGGTGGTTACCTCATTTTTTCATTTGTTCCGTTCTCTCTCTCTCTCGTCTTGCGCGGAATATCTCCTATACAAGCGTCGTTCTTTACGATATATATATATATATATATATAAACCTTAATTGCATTTACCGCAACAATATAAGATCACCCAAACTACAAAGAAAAAACTAAAACGGTGTTTAAAAGTGTTTAATAAAACAGTATTTAGCTTTTTAAACACTGTTTTAGTTTTTCCTCGAGGGTTTGGGTGAGATTATATATATATATACTTTCCTGTTATCCCGTACCCCAGACTTTTTGTCGAAAATATCACAACTTAACCTAACCAATTGTCAAGGGCATACAGTTGACCTAACAGGAAAGCACCGGTTTTTCTGTTATTGTTATTAATAATTTTAAAGTCTCATTATGGACATACAAGAAATACGGTTAGATCAACTGTATGTCCTTGACAACTGGTTAGGTTAAGTTGTGATATTTTCGGCAAAACGTCTGGGTCCGGGATAACAGGAAAGTACCTCTATATATATATATATATATATATATATGAAAAATTATTTCACGAAAGTGACACGTGAAAAATATTTATGATGAATAAAACCACGAAGGGAAAAGAAACACAAAGGGGTGCTCAAGCGCTTTCGTCTAATGACATCCTCAGGAACACTGAAGTACATAAAAGGTTACGGCCTATATATAGGTTACAGAAAGAAAAAAAAAAATAAATAACATACATACACACAAACATACATATATATATATATATATATATATATACTTACATATCTACACACATACACATATATATATATATATATGCAATAAACGGAGAAGTAAAAATAAAAATTAAAAATTAAAGATTAGAGGATTAACAAAGAGGCATACAGATTTGTAAGGAAAAATATCGATTTTTAGCACAAGATCAAAATAATAAATTGACGCGTTCGGTGGAGAAGGGGCGAACGCAACATTTTCGAATTATGCCACAAAATGCAGTTAAAGTTTGTAAACTTTAAACCTTTGTATTTTTCCGGTTTATTGAAATGCTGTATGAATTTGAACACATATTTGAGTAAAATATTGTTGTGTAATATGTTGATATAATAAAACGCCAAGAAATTTTACAATATTATTTATTGATAGTCTGATATTAACTGGTGTAATCCATTATTTGGTCCTCTTCGTCGAATGTTGTATTACCTGCTTCAACTGTTTCGGTTTCTTCCAGTTCCTTTAACAATCTTGTATAATAGTTCACTGCAGTTGCTTCTTTGAGATCTTTTATTTTTCCTTAGTTATTGGCAGCAACTGGGAATACTTGGTTGCAGTGTCTGCTGGGCTAGATTGAATAAACTGACACTGTAGGATTTTTTCCCTTTCTACAGTCTGACGGGATGGCTATTATCTGGGGTTGTGCGGTATGCAGTAGATATACGTAGCCTTCTTTGTGTTGAAAGTCAAATATTAACTTTCTTGCATCTGTAAATTTAGTAGTTGTTGATTTCCTAATGACAATGCACGTTTTTAGGACGTCAAAATCGAGAAAATCAGCCTGTTTCATTTCTACAACTAGGAAGCGCTGCGAAACGGCTGTAGTTATGGCCGTAACACAGTGGCGGTTCCTCATATGGGCAATATGGGCAGCCGCACAGGGCGGCATTTGTGGAGGGGCGGCATGAGCGCCTGCAAAAAAAAATAAAAATAAAAATAAGAATAAATAAATAAATAAATAAATAAAAATAGTTTATTTATGGCAGTTGTGCAATTTAATTTGTATTTTTCCTGTTCATAGTATCATAATTACATTCTCTTAAGTGAGTTATTCTATTTACGTGATGAAGGATTTGTAAAATTCAGAAATTTGAGTCTTTGTTTTGGTTCTGAAGTTCCAACAATTAGTCCAATAAAAAGTTATTTTGTGAAAGAGTTATGTCTGTCCTTTATTTTGGGGGATTCGAATGTGTGTGTTGGCGAACAGGGGGGGGGGCTGAAGGTGAGGTTCGCCCAGGGCGTCATGTAAGCTAGGACCGCCACTGCCGTAACATAATCTTTTTTGGTGTAAATAATATTGCTGTAATTATTTTTTATATTTTGTTCAATTTGGCCAAATTGAGCATCACAGGGCATTGTCGAGTGACCAGAAAGTAGATAGATGTGTTCAATGTGAAGCAATGATGCGGAGTGAATTTCTCTGAGATACATTAAAACCTAAATTTTACCGTGAAAGAGTGCAGACTAACATCTAATTTTTTGCATAGGTAAAGCAAAGGTTTTAAAGGATAATTATACGACAAAAAACTCATTTTTCGAATTTTGTGGCGTTCGCCCCTTCTCCACCGAACGCGTGAAATGAATTATAAAAATACAAATTTATACTGGAAATCTGCCCGGGTTTTAACACTTTGCCTTTTAGAGTCAAGTTTCGATATATATAAAAATAAAATGAAGATTAAAAGTTAATAAAGTAGCGTACAAGTTTACCAAAGATTTAGCGTCCTACCCTTTTTATCTAAATTTTTTGAAGGAATTCAAAACAACAGGATCGAGTTGAAAAAGACCTTTGCTTATGTTGAAGTTATTTGAAAGTTGGATAATGGCAGACTCAAGAATATTTCTATTGACAATGTTGCTAGAATGAAATAAAACTGAAGCATTATTCCAATCAATACAGTGGGATAACTCTGACAAATGGACAAAAAGAGCACTGGACAACTGTCCTGTTCTAACGGAATATTGATGCTGTTTTATACGTATGTGCAAATCCTTTCCCGTCTGACCTATGTAAAAGGAATCACATTGTTTACACCCAATTTTATAGATAATGCCTGAATTATTGGTAGGGCTATTTTTTACTATGATATTTTTCACAATATTGTTATATGAAAATACTACATTAATATCCAAAAGTTTAAGTACATTAGCAATGCCTAAAAAGCCCGGGGAAATGGAAGTACTAAAATATTTTTTGACAAAGTACGAGTGTTATATTGACACGATAGAAAGTTCGTTTTGCCTTGTTGAGACAAGATTCCATAAACGCAGATGGGTAACACAGATCACTTCCAATACCGTTGATTTTTTCCAATTCGGCATCGATGTATTCCGGACTGGCGATCCTAAGGGCGCGGAGAAACATTGATGAAAAAATGGCCTTCTTAGTGGGGGTGTCATGTCCCGAGTAAAAGTGTACGTAGGACAAATTGTTTGTTGTTTTCCGATAGATACTAAACTTAAAACCTGGGCTTTCCCTATGTACCCGCACATCCAAAAATGGGATTGAATTGTCTTGTTCTACTTCTAAAGTAAACTTAATGGAGGGGACTTGATCATTTAACTGAAGGAGGAAGTTATCCAGGTCACGATTCATGGGCCAGATACACAAAATATCGTCGACGTACCGCAACCAAGGGATGCCAACCCCGAGGATTCTCGGAATGTAAGTAATTTCGAAAAACTCCATATAAATATTGGAGAGAAGGGGCGATAAGGGGTTGCCCATGGGCATCCCAAACACTTGTTGATAATACTCGTTATTGAAAGTGAATTTACAGTCTTTGATGCAAAGCTTAATAAGTTCCAAAACAATGTGTGAAGGTAGTGGCAGGTCATACTTATGTAATTCTTGGGAGAGAAAGTCAAGCATATCATCAATCGGCACTTTTGTAAACAATGAACAAACGTCAAAACTGATCAATCTATCGTTAGTTTCAGTACGTGCATTATTCAATTTTTCAGTAAGATCCATGGAATTTTTACATGTGAATCAGAGATAGTTCCGAGAATGGGGGACAAGACTTTGACAAGCCATTTGGAGAGTTTATAAGTAATAGAGCCCACCGAGCTAAAATAGGGCGCATAGGGTTGCCAGGTTTTATGGGTTTAATAAGACCGTAAAGGTAGGGCAGAGAAGGTGAAGTGGACATGAAAAGCGGAATTAAGTCCTTATGATCTTTGAGAATGCGTTCATAGTGCGGCGAATGGTAATTACGAAGATAACTTTCCTAAACGTTTTCGCGATGGCCTCTCACAATTAAAAAAAGATGGGGAGCTCCATATTACTAAAGCAGACAAGGCTAACACCATAGTTATTATGGACAAAGTGGACTACATCGGAAAGATGAACGAGCTTCTCCAGGACCCCGCCACATACAGCAAACTTAGGAAGAACCCGCAGGATGACGTCATCAAATCATTTAATAGTGGCTTGAAACGCATTCTCAAAGATCATAAGGACTTAATTCCGCTTTTCATGTCCACTTCACCTTCTCTGCCCTACCTTTACGGTCTTATAAAACCCACAAACCTGGCAACCCTATGCGCCCTATTATTAGCTCGGTGGGCTCTATTACTTATAAACTCTCCAAATGGCTTGTCAAAGTCTTGTCCCCCATTCTCGGAACTATCTCTGATTCACATGTTAAAAATTCCATGGATCTTACTGAAAAATTGAATAATGCACGTACTGAAACTAACGATAGATTGATCAGTTTTGACGTTTGTTCATTGTTTACAAAAGTGCCGATTGATGATATGCTTGACTTTCTCTCCCAAGAATTACATAAGTATGACCTGCCACTACCTTCACACATTGTTTTGGAACTTATTAAGCTTTGCATCAAAGACTGTAAATTCACTTTCAATAACGAGTATTATCAACAAGTGTTTGGGATGGCCATGGGCAACCCCTTATCGCCCCTCCTCTCCATATTTATATGGAGTTTTTCGAAATTACTTACATTCCGAGAATCCTGGGGGTTGGCATCCCTTGGTTGCGGTACGTCGACGATATTTTGTGTATCTGGCCCATGAATCGTGACCTGGATAACTTCCTCCTTCAGTTAAATGATCAAGTCCCCTCCATTAAGTTTACTTTAGAAGTAGAACAAGACAATTCAATCCCATTTTTGGATGTGCGGGTACATAGGGAAAGCCCAGGTTTTAAGTTTAGTATCTATCGGAAAACAACAAACAATTTGTCCTACGTACACTTTTACTCGGACATGACACCCCCACTAAGAAGGCCATTTTTTCATCACTGTTTCTCCGCGCCCTTAGGATCGCCAGTCCGGAATACATCGATGCCGAATTGGAAAAAATCAACGGTATTGGAAGTGATCTGTGTTACCCATCTGCGTTTATGGAATCTTGTCTCAACAAGGCAAAACGAACTTTCTATCGTGTCAATAATAACACTCGTACTTTGTCAAAAAATATTTTAGTACTTCCATTTTTCCCGGGCTTTTTAGGCATTGCTAATGTACTTAAACTTTTGGATATTAATGTAGTATTTCATATAACAATATTGTGAAAAATATCATAGAAAAAATAGCCCTACCAATAATTCAGGCATTATCTATAAAATTGGGTGTAAACAATGTGATTCCTTTTACATAGGTCAGACGGGAAAGGATTTGCACACACGTATAAAACAGCATCAATATTCCGTTAGAACGGGACAGTTGTCCAGTGCTCTTTTTGTCCATTTGTCAGAGTTATCCCACTGTATTGATTGGAATAATGCTTCAGTTTTATTTCATTCTAGCAACATTGTCAATAGAAATATTCTTGAGTCTGCCATTATCCAACTTTCAAATAACTTCAACATAAGCAAAGGTCTTTTTCAACTCGATCCTGTTGTTTTGAATTCCTTCAAAACAAATTTAGATAAAAAGGGTAGGACGCTAAATCTTTGGTAAACTTGTACGCTACTTTATTACTTTTAATCTTCATTTTATTTGTATATATATATATATATATATATGTATGTTTGTGTGTATGTATGTTATTTATTTATTTTTTTTCTTTCTGTAACCTATATATAGGCCGTAACCTTTTCTGTACTTCAGTGTTCTGAGGATGTCATTAGACGAAAGCGCTTGAGCACTTTTTGTGTTTCCTTTCCTTCGTGGTTTATTCATATATATATTAATATATATATATATATATATATATATATATCTGAAACTGCAATAACCGCAGAAATGTTTTATATATATATATATATATATATGAAAGAGCACCGGAAACGCAATAAACATTTTACGTTCTATTATTGTGCCATCGTTTCGAACACACTGATTCCATCATAAGGGCTAAAACAAAATAATCAATGATGGATTGATGATGGAATCAGCGTATTCCGAAAAGGTCGCACAATAAAAGAATGTAGGATGTTTATGGCGTCTTTGATGCTCCTCCTTTTCATTATTCGACTGCGTTTGCTCCAAAATCAATCAGTCTGTTAGATATATATATATATAAACAGAGAGAGAGAGAGAGAGAGAGAGAGAGTGGCTCAAAGGAATGTACCCACTTTTAAATGCAAATTAATTCAATAATGGGTACTTCTTTCATATATATAATATATATATATATATATATTATATATATATATATATATAATATTATATATATCTATATATATTGTAGACAATTACAATTTAGCACTATATTAGTTTTTCGATAATTAAGAAATATTGGTTCATATATTTTAGTTTCGTTTTAGTTAAAATTAAAATCTATATTGGACATTAATCAAATGAATTTCGTTTATATTAAATGATACATTTATTTTATTGGTTATAACAACGTTTCAAGTAGACGAAATGTCTGTCTGTCTGTATTCGATCATCGAGTTTACATTTACAATTAAAAGGAATTAAAAGGTTTAAAACTTGATTATATGACGTATTGCTCATTTTTTTTTAATACTACTTATCTACTCGCTTATCAATCTGTCTGTCTGTCTGTCTGTCTGTCTGTCTTTGCTTTTATCTATTTTCGGATATACAAAGAATATGGAGCGGACTTTAAATTGAAGATTTTAAACAGTGATGTAGTCGAGACCACCATGGCCGAGACCGAGACCGAGACCTAAGCTCCTGAGACCGAGACCTAAGCTCCTGAGACCGAGACCAAAAGAAAAGGTCTCGAGTCCTATATCACTGATTTTAAAACTCTCATAAAGTTCAGATAAAATTTTGTACAGTTTTAAAAACGTTATATGTAATTTATTATATTTTAGGCGAACTTATTTCGTATATTTGAAATTATTTTATAATAAGAGTATTTTAACTTTGTAATGCTGTTGTTGACATTTTGACTGACAAGGTTGGTATTGTTAGATATATAGTAAGGTTATTATTAATATATATATATATTATATATATATATATGTCGTAAAAAACGACGCTTGTATAGGAGATATTCCGCGCAAGATGAGAGAGAGAGAACAAACAAATGAAAAAATGAGGTAACCACCAGGGAATCGAACCCGGGATCTTCCGATTGCCGGTTAGATATGCTAACCACTACACCATGGCCTCACTCTTCCAAATGTCGTAATTCTTCTACATACTCGCAGAAACCAATGCCCCAAGGGGGCACCTCCCGCATGCCGTAACATTATATACATTTAACTGCAAACACGCAGTATAATTAACGTAAAGAACGACGCTTGTATAGGAGATATTACCGCGCAAGATGAGAGAGAGAGAACGAAACAAATGAAAAAATGAGGTAACCACCCGGGAATGGAACCCGGGATCTTCCGATTGCCGGTTAGATATGATAACCACTACACCATGGGCCTCACTCTTCCAACTGTCGTAATTCTTCTACATACTCGCAGAAAACCAATGCCCCAAGGGGGCACCTCCCGCATGCCGTAACATTATATACATTTAACTGCAAACACGCATATAATTAACGTAAAGAACGACGCTTGTATAGGAGATATTCCGCGCAAGATGAGAGAGAGAGAACGAAACAAATGAAAAAATGAGGTAACCACCCGGGAATCGAACCCGGGATCTTCCGATTTGCCGGTCGTTCTCTCTCTCTCATCTTGCGCGGAATATCTCCTATACAAGCGTCGTTCTTTACGTTAATTATACAGCGTGTTTGCAGTTATATATATATATATATATATATATTATATATATATATATATATATAATATATGTGTGTGTGTGTGTGTGTGGTGTGTGTGTGTGTGTGTGATGAACTTCACAATTAAACACGTGAAACACATAACTGATGCACACTAAAAGGAAAAATAAAAAGCAATTCCAAGGCCTTTCGTGTATTCAACAGTACACCTCTTCATTCCTTGAAGAGGTGTACTGTTGAATATACGAAAGGACTTGAAATCACTTTGCATTTTCCTTGTGGATGTGCATCATACATATATACACTATACATTAGTTTTGCTTCCGCCGGAAATGTTTATTCTGACAAAGGTCAAGCGTGATGCTCCACCTTGGACCTACAGCTTAACGTGGAGTCCGAACCATGACCCAATACGGGTGGGCAGAAATTACAAAGTCCTCCCCCGGACTCGATCTCACGACCTTTTGCTCAGCAGCATAGCGTCCTAACCACTAGGCCATGCAGGGTACCCATTTATTTACCAACCTATTTTATTGGAAGGATGAACAGCTGTGTAAACAGCGCCGCCTGCTTTCACCAGGAATCTAACCCGGGCAGGTGGATTTGTGGTCAGCAATGCTAACCAGTACACCACCGAGGCGACATATATATATATATATATATGTGGTGTGTGTGTGTGTGTGTGTGTGTGTGTGCGCGCGCGCAGGAAAGGCGCAGAATTTTCGTGATTGGTTGATTGTTTTAATGGTTATCCATTGCGAAGGGTCATTGAGAAGCCAACAGCAGAAGGTATACACCGTCAAGGACGCTAACAGCAGCACGTCTTCGCTTCCCCTTCTTTCCTACAACTACTACTACCAGAATGCCCCTGACCGGGTACAAAATAAGCAGTTTTCACCAGTAAAGCTGACTGTTCAGTATTTTCAACACCCACAAAAACCAATATTTAATATAAACAATAAATTTGTTTGGAATTTTGACGAACAAAGTACTGTGTTCAAAATTTATAGGTAACATTTTGTTAAAATTTAACTATACGTATAATTGGTGTTATTTCAAACTAAATTTGGTTTATATTAAACACGTATAAAATTATATTTACTTGAAGTTGAACTTCACTTCATGTGACCAGTTTGAAAATGATCAATATCACGTAACTATAATTCGTTCAAAATTATCTCCTGCCAGGATTCGAACCAGGGTCCTTCTTAGTCGGACACGCGGGAGCTGACCATTTGTTAACCGTAGGATAAGAGTTAACAACCTTGCGACCTCTCATCATCCGAGGAAAAGAATATCTGTTTCAGTTCCAGAGGTGTTTTACGTGTTACCCCCTACACTCCAGCCGATGGACAACATTTAATTCAAATCTATTTGAATGGAAATATAAACGCATGCCAGCATATTGTATTTCTGCGTGTATGCAAAATTTATCCCCTGCTGTTATCCTATCGTAGCTTAATGGTCAGCGGTCGCTTCTCTGACTCAGAGGACTAGGGTTCGAATCCTGGTGGCGGATAAATTTTGCATATGCATACATGCGCAGCTATTCGTTAATATTTTCATAATCTTACGTATGTTTAATCTAAACCAACTATATTTTCAGGTAACTAGGGTGGAGTGACAAGCTTGACCTTCGTCAGAATGAACAATTCGGATTCGGCCGGAAGCAAAACCGAGGTTAACATCATTTAAGTTAACGTTTGACAAGAACTGAGTCTCATAATTCTGAACAAAGTACTTTGTTCATCTGAAATCCAAACAAATTCTTTTTCAAAATTGAATAAGGAATTTCGTGGATGTATGATTGTACCGAAACGTACACACGTGTACGTTTGTAATCTAGAATTAGATGAAGAAAAAGGAAGGTGAATGCGTATATTACAGTTGGTCTATCCAAATTTTTAGTTAGTCATTTTGAAAAATCCAAACGCCCCAACACAAAAAAGGTTTGCTGGGATTATGTACAAAGACCTCTCTCTCTCTCTCTCTCTCTCTCTCTCTCTCTCTGTTATCATCGCATTTACTTTTTCTTTTATTTTTTTTTTTTTTTAAATAGAGAAATAAATACAATTCAGGGGTTATTTGACCCACCCACCCCCACAAAAAAAAAGAAAAATTAAAGAAATTAAGATGAGTACCGAAGTTGCCAATAAATATTTATTGAGAAGAAAAAACTGTAAAAATAATTTACAATTTTTAATCTTTTATAAAAGTTTGGAGTTTATTAATTGTATTTTCCATATATATATACAGTATATATATGTATATATATATATATGGGAATGAACTCAGAATGGTTCCCTGATGTTTTTTTGATACACACAGACCGTGCATGGAACAAGGAACTCTTCTAGGAAAATTAAATCCACTATAGTCCGAATAAGTAATGGTAAATGACAAATACTATAGTTTTTTCTTTTCATGATGCTAGCCCGACGTGGGCAACGGGACACTCGCAAAGAGGTCCCAAAAATATAGCTTCCCTCACCAGCTATCTGCAAAGCAGATAGGATCCACTTCGGGACAGGAAGGCAGCGAGTCTTTTGCTTATATTGAAGTTCTAAATGTAGCTGGGCTAGGCTGCTATAAACCCTAGATCCTTCCCCAAAGCTGGATCCTATCTGCTTTGCAGATAGCTGGTGAGGGAAGCTATATTTTTGGGACCTCTTTGCGAGTGACCCGTTGCCCACGTCGGGCTAGCATCATGAAAAAGAAAAACTATAGTATTTGTCATTTACCATTGCTTATTCGGACTATAGTGGATTTAATTTTCCTAGAAGAGTTCCTTGTTCCATGCACGGTCTGTGTGGATCCTAGGGTCTTTGTTGGTCTGAAACATTATAACATTATAACATTATATATATATATATATATATATATATGTATATATATATATATATATATATATATATATATATATATATATATATATATAAATTGACGATTGGTTAGGTAATATTTTCGTTAGTTTTAACGTTTTATTTGATTAGGTATACGCGGACAAAGTTGGGGAATGCAAACTACACTAGGATAATGTAGGGGAACGTAAACTACACTAGGCACCAGAGGGGGACGTAAACTACACTTGCTCTAGAAAAACTATAGTATTTGTCATTTACCATTACTTGTTCGAACTATAGTGAATTTAATTTCCCAGAAGAGTGCCTTGTTCCATGTACGGTCTGTGTGTAATATATATATATATATATATATATATATATATATATATATATATATATATATATATATATATATATATATATATATATATATATATATATATATGAAGAAAGGAATCAAAAAGTAAAATTAAAACCGATTCCAAAGCCTTTCGTGTATTCAACAGTATACCTCACTAATTGTAATATTCATCCCATATATATATTAGATTTTAACAAAGAAATTCACCTTAACGACCTTAAATGTATCTTTCTTTTTTGAGACTTCCTTGAAACCATCATTTTAATCCTGCCGCGAGGAAAAGAAATTTTTAAAAAAATAAATAAAATAATAATAATAATTACAAAATTGTGGCAGTTTTTATTCGAATTAAGCCGAAGACGAGACCAAATGGAGGCGTTCGCCAACCGACTTCGCATCTTCCGTCCACGTGTTCGTTCCCATGAAGCTCAAGACCGAAAAAATTATGTAAACAAGTCGGGAACGCGTCCGAACTCTTTATGCGATTTTGGACTCCGATTTTCAGTTATTCTGGCGTTGAGGAACGGTTTTAAAGGGAGCTCGGAAAGAGGTTTTTGAGAGTTCGGAAAACGTTGATGGTAGACAAAAGAACGACGATTTGTGAAGAGATATGACAAGGTGTAGTGGAAGGAGGCGGAGGAGGAGAAAGAGGTATTAACGTGTTCATTTGTCAGGGAATAAACTTGATTTTTCTTTCGAATCACAAATTGAATCTTTTGTGTCTTGGAAGTGAAATGGAATTAGGAGGAATGTAAACGGCTTGTCATTCTTCATTTGTTAATGAGTTTGTTTGCTAATGACAATGTACGCCATTATATATGTACGTACATGTAGAAAAAATTTGACGTAAAAGTAAAATTTCTAAAAAAAAAGCTATGATGCAAACACTTTTTAATTGCACTTATTGCGTGCTCGGGTTCGTTTGTTCAGGATGGCTCGGGCTATCACTCGGATGACCTTTCAATTTTATGTGCGCAACTTCTTGGCTTACCTGTAGCCAAATTTTAATTTTGAACTTTTAACGTTAATTAACTCTCAGCTTACAAGAGAGGCCTATTGAAAGGTAATGTAGAAACAACACAATCCTTCGTATAAATTTTATTTTACAAAATTGAAAAATTTCACTCAAAATGGAACATTAATTCAAAATAAGTTTACAGATGTACAGTTAAAATTTTTTGTTAAAAAA
>JAJOZX010008696.1:42500-132500 GCA_023014485.1 Bathynomus jamesi
CAAGGTACCGCTCAGCATTCATGGTGTTGCGCAGAAGGAACGGGCCCACAACCTGATCTGAGGTCATACCACACCACACCGTTACACTGAACCGATTCCCAGTAGTGGCAATTGTGGCGGTTGACAAAGCCTCCGACGTGGAACACCGCCTCGTCGCTCCAGAGGATGTTGCGGAAGAGATGGGGCCAGTCTTCATGCCAAGCCAGCATGATTTCCCCGAACTCCATGCGAATGTCGCAGTCCTCGTCCGAGAGAGATTGGCAGTAATGCGGCTTCCACGCACGCCAGTTCAGCTCCTTCTTCAGCACAGTTCGCACTGAGTAGCGGGAGAGTCCCCTTTCCCGAGCTGCCTGGCGAGTTGACTTTCGTGGACTCCGTGCGAACATTTCCTGAACTGCCTGCACCGTCTCCTGGGCCCTGGATGTCGAAGGGCGACCACATCTTCGAACATCTGCCACAGACCCCGTGGTCATGAGCTTCGAGTGGCAGTTCTTGATTGTTTTTCGGGTCCACTTGGGCACGTGGTCCGTGAATGGCCCGCCACCATCTTTGAACTCGAACGACAGATTGCCAAACTTCGTACCGTGCCGCCAACTGGACGCTCCTGCAGTGTTAAACGCTCAGCCATGTTACCCTTCAATCTGAAATTAAAAAAAAAAATGAACGTTACAATTGTACCACTTGAGAGAACACAAAGAGAACACTTTAGAGAAAAAAAGATTACCGTTACAATTGTACCACTTGAGAGAACACAAAGAGAACACTTTAGAGAAAAAAAGATTACCGTTACAATTGTACCACTTTAGAGAACACACCATAACAATATAACAATACAATCACAATTTATACATAATTTATATGTAATTTAAATTAGGGAGCTACTTTCCGCCCACCCTGTACTGTATATATATATATATATATATATATATATATATATATATATATATATATATATATGCGCGTTGATCAAAAAGTCGCGATCAGGGGAAATATATTTATAAATAATTTACAATATGATTGATTTTTAAGAAATACATACCCCACATAACATTATATGTGAATTCTATCATGTGCGGTGACAGATTTAGAATTGCAGGTTCTTTATTTTATATGTTATAAGGTAGGTTAGAACAAAGCTTAGCTGATCGTGACTTTTGTTTTGGACTACCTTGTTTATACCTTTATTACCTTGGTTTTGCTTCCGCCACAATTGTTTAATCTGACGAAGGTCAAGCTTGTTGCTCCGCCTTAGACCTACGGCTTAGCGTGAAATCCGAACCACGACCCCCCATGGGCGGTCAGAAACTACAAAGTCCTTGCTAGGACTCGATCTCACGACCTCCCGATTATTAGCCCAGCGATTTAACCATTAGGTTATCAAGGGTACCCATTTATCTACGAACCAATTTTTATTGTGTGAAAGGATGAATAGCTGGGTTAGCTGCTCGCCGCCTGCCGTCACCAGGAATCGAACTCGGGGTCGATGGCTTCGAAGTCAGCAATGCTATTACACCGCCGAGGCTCATATATATATATATATATAGGTAATGTTAGTATACAGAACGAAAGTTACAAGGTACTGCACACAATACATACAATGGATGGATATAACTTTATTTATACGTGTACGTGTACAGGGTATCCCATAAGTCCGGCATCATAGGAAAAATAATAAAAAAAAAAACAAAAGCTTTTATTTACAAAACGTGCTCAATATGTCCACCATTGTTTTCAATACACAAATTCAGACGTGATACCCATTCAGCAAGCACACGGTGAATGATGTCAGGAGTAATGGTGTTACATGCCCTAATAATGCGCTGCCGCAAATGTTCAACACTCCTAAGTTTCTCTGCGTATACCATCGCTTTCAAGTGGCCCCAGAGATAAAAATCTAGTGGCGTGAGATCCGGGCTTCTAGCTGGCCATTCCACAGGCCCTCGACGTCCTATCCAATGACCAGGGAATTGTTGGTACAGGTATTCCCTTACTTGGGTGCTGTAATGTGCAGGAGCGCCGTCTTGCTGGAACCATGTTGAGAAATTTCCTTCTTCGTTCAAGACACTGGGAAATGCTTCTTCCTTGAGCATACGTAGGTAGGTGTCTCCAGTGACATGTTCATCGAAAAAGAGGGGACCTATGATGCGATCCTTCCAAATGCCACACCATACCATCACCCGAGATGCACCTTGGTCCTTTGAAGAGGTATACCAGTGAGGGTTGTTTTGAGACCAGTAGCGGGTGTTCTATCGATTTACCTCACCATTTCCATAAAAAACAGCCTCGTCACTGAACAGAATGGTGGACGGGAAATTGGCATCCCGAGCATATTGTTCCGTAGCCCATTCACAAAATTCCATCCGCCAGTCGGGATCATCTTCGCTTAATTTCTGTAGGATCTGAAGTTTATATGGATGCCATTTGTGAGCCTGAAGAATGCGATGGATGCTACTTTTCGACACTCCTGTCTCGGCGGACAATCGTCGAAGAGACTTATTGGGACTTCTGTTAAAATGAGCCAGGATAGCAGTCGCTGTATCATCGTCAGTGGACCTCCTTGAAGGTCAACTACGTAGTGTATCTTCTGTGGATCCTGTTTCCTTAAACTTTGCAACAAGTCTGCTAACACAACTCTGTGTTATTGGCTCGCGGTCTGGATGCAGTCTGTTAAATTCAGCAGCGGCCTCTCTTTGACTCCGATTTCCTAAGAGTAGAATTATCTGGATTCGTTCTTCCTTGCTCACAGACATTATGGCCTGTAGAAAGAGAAAAATATGAATTATGGTTTGTAGAAATAGAAAAATACGAATTTCTCCTATGATGCCGGACTTATGGGACACCCTGTATATGTATATGTATGTTAAACACAGACCGTGCATGGAACAAGGAACTGTTCTGGGAAAATTAAATCCACTATAGTCCGAATAAGTAATGGTAAATGACAAATACCATAGTTTTTCTTTTTCATGATGCTAGCCCGACGTGGGCAACGGGTCTCTCGCAAAGAGGTCCCATAAATATAGCTTCCCTCACCAGCTATCTGCAAAGCAGACAGGATCCAGCTTTGGGACATGGATCTAGGGTTTAAAGCAAGCCTAGTCCCACTACATTTAGAACCTCTATATAAGTAAAAGACTCGTTGCATTTACGTCGGATTGAATAAATCAAAGAAAAAGGGGTAACTATTGTATTTTTAACCAAAAAAAAACCAAAACTTAAACCTCAACCGGGACATTGAGCGTCCACTTTTCAAGGCACGTAACACGTCCGTTTAATATACACAAACTCAGAATGGTCCCCTGAGAAACTATGGTATTTGTCATTTACCATTACTTATTCGGACTATAGTGGATTTAATTTTCCCAGAAGAGTTCCTTGTTCCATGCATGGTCTGTGTTTAACATATAAGTTTCTCAGGGGACCATTCTGAGTTTGTGTATATTAAACGGACGTGTTACGTGCCTTGAAAAGTGGACGCTCAATGTCCCGGTTGAGGTTTAAGTTTTTTTTTTTTTTGGCTAAAAATACAATAGTTACCCCTTTTTCTTTGATTTTTCAATCCGACGTAAATGCAACGAGTCTTTTACTTATATAGAGGTTCTAAATGTAGTGGGACTAGGCTTGCTTTAAACCCTAGATCCATGTCCCAAAGCTGGATCCTATCTGCTTTGCAGATAGCTGGTGACGGAAGCTATATTTATGGGACCTCTTTGCGAGAGACCCGTTGCCCACGTCGGGCTAGCATCATGAAAAAAAAAACTATGGTATTTGTCATTTACCATTACTTATTCGGACTATAGTGGATTTAATTTTCCCAGAAGAGTTCCTTGTTCCATGCACGGTCTGTGTTTAACATATAAGTTTCTCAGGGGACCATTCTGAGTTTGTGTATATATATATATATATATATATATATATATATGATACACACAGACCGTGCATGGAACAAGGAACTCTTCTAGGATAATTCAAGGATAATTTAATTATCCTAGAAGAGTTCCTTGTTCCATGCACGGTCTGTGTGTATCATAAAAAACCTCAGGGAACCATTCTGAGTTCATTCCCATATATATATATATATATATATATATATATATATATATATATATATATATTAGTGGTGGACCGGATGTCAGTTTTTCAACATCTGCGGATGCGGATGCGGATGCGGATATTTAATTAATCTCTCAATATAATATAGAATTATGAATATATGACATAATTTTTCAAATTTCGTGATATTACTATCGTGGCAGGCAATGCATAAGAATTAAAATTAAAATTAATGTTTTCATTATGATAAAAATAATAACTTTCTCAAGAGTTTCAGCCACAGAAAATTGACTGAAACAAGTTTCATTCAATTTTCTGTTTTACCAGCTATTTATATTTTGAGGTTTATATATTTGTTTGTTCATTAATAATTAATACTCTACATGAAATGTGCATGACTGAGCCTTATAAGCTACTTTATTAGCTAATTTAATTGTAAATTGCATAATTTATTAGAGGTAATATCCGCATAACATCCGCAGTCAGAATTGCGGATGCGGATGTTAAAAATGACGTGGATATCCGGCCCACCACTAATATATATATATATATATATATATATACACAAGCATCATAACTTTATATTAGTTTTGCTTTAAATGAGTAGGCGGCGCATGCCCCGCTTACCCTGACTGCACGCCACTCATATATTATCATTATCAAAAGTAGCTTAATTAAGTTATCCGCGTTGGAGTATTCGCTACTTCGGCGTCATATAAGAAAGAATGAATGATACTCTGCGCTTTTATTTCTTTCCTTGAAATCACTGAAGTTTTACGTGTAACAAAAGTGAACAGAACGTTTCCATACGAATGGTTTTTAATCATTTTCATTTTGAGTTCGAGCTCGGAAATGAATAATAAAAGATTCATTTTTATCTTAGCATCACCTAATTGGATTTTATATAAAAGGGGTTCAGAGAAGCTTCACAGCCAAGATCAATGGGTGCAAAGAACTAAATTACTGGGAAAGGTTACGCGAATTAAACCTATTATATTCACTGGAAAGGAGGAGAGAGAGAGATACACCATTATTTACATTTGGAAAATAATGGAGAAACTAACTTCAAATCTTACTCTGAACCCTATAACCCCCAAAACAACAGTGGAAAGTAGAAAAGGAAGACTGTGTCGTGTTGCCAAACTAAAGGCTAGACAGGGAACATCCTTAACCCTGAAAGAAAATAGTTTTGTTGTGAGAGGAACAAGACTGTTTAATCAGCTGCCCAAAGAACTAAGGAACCCGTGGTGTTGCGGTGGACATCTTCAAAAGAGATTAGACGCCTGGCTCAGAACAATCCCCGATGAACCGGGCGTACCTGGCTATGTGAGGTGGAGAGTACAAGAAACGAACTCTCTACTTCACCAGGCCAATTCGAGAGGAGGGGCGACAAGCTTGACCTTTGTGAAATGAGGAATCATCGCGCAGAACATTTGAAAGGAAAGGTTGAAAGGTATCTTCAATGGCGTTCAAAATTATGGAAACACTTTTTAAAATGGTGATTATGTAATAATAATAGAATTCTTTTAATTCTTTTCATACGTTACAGGAAGTAAAATGATATGTCTGTCCAATTAAGGAGCTTTCATATGTGGTGTTTTGTTACATGAAGACTTACGAGCAATTAATCAATATTGAAAGAAATTGTATTTAATGGTGACGTCACGTTTTGATTAAAATAATTGTTTATGTTCACAGAAATATTGACAGTATTGGTTAGAATATATATATATATATACACACACGAATATATGCAGGTAACAAAATACAGATATGTGTATACTTAATATATTCACTCTCAAAACTGGTGAATTGAAATTACTAACGTAGATTTTTCTTTTACACAGGAAGAAGGGGCCAAGGGCAAAGATATTGTTCAAAAAATTCATAAACAAAAAGTAGGTTATTTTTCAATTTACGGTACTATAAAATAACTGTAGATCTACAACCCGAATGTAAATTAAAATAGGGGCATCCTACCCAATAGTAAACTGAAACTTACCTAACCTAGCACTGGAGCCATCCATTTGGACCATTTAAATTACTTTGGTGTTACAAGGTTTCGCAATATTTTAAATGTAAATAGCATATAGCCATTTATTAAAGTATATATATATTATATATATATATATGAATGAACTATTACAGACAATGTGAAAGAGTCTATTTGAAACTAATAATAATAGCTCATCCTACAAATTACGACTCTTTTGACAACCAACCGTGTTTCACAGATATACCCTTTCTAATCCTCTGACCACCTAGTGTTCTCTTAGACTTTGCCAAGTATGGAGGTGGATGTAAACATTGTGTATTTACCTATTGAGGTAATTTAATTTTAGTTTTTATAGTGATGAAATTTAATTAATTTTAGTTTTATAGTGATGAAATTTAAATGTTTTTAATTTTGTATTGATGCAATTTTCATTTTGCTTTATGATGACAAAAGATTTGTCGAAACGTCTGATGTACAAATAAATGAAAATGTTTGCCGTTGTGTTGATCCTTCTTTTCATCTGTAAGCTCCGGTTCCCTAAGGAGAAGTCAATAGCTTTGATATTAACCCAGAGATATGGCCGATCGACATTGAACTATTACAGACAATGTGAAAGAGTCTATTTGAAACTAATAATAATAGCTCATCCTACAAATTACGACTCTTTTGACAGCCAACCGTGTTTCACAGATATACCCTTTCTAATCCTCTGACCACCTAGTGTTCTCTTAGACTTTGCCAAGTATGGAGGTGGATGTAAACATTGTGTATTTACCTATTGAGGTAATTTAATTTTAGTTTTTATAGTGATGAAATTTAATTTAATTTTAGTTTTTATAGTGATGAAATTTAAATGTTTTTAATTTTGTATTGATGCAATTTTCATTTTGCTTTATGATGACAAAAGATTTGTCGAAACGTCTGATGTACAAATAAATGAAAATGTTTGCCGTTGTGTTGATCCTTCTTTTCATCTGTAAGCTCCGGTTCCCTAAGGAGAAGTCAATAGCTTTGATATATATATATATATATATATATATACTAGAATGCCCGATGCGCCTTGCGCAGCAAATGCCTCTCGAAACAACCTATGGGGCCCCCTAAACAGCAGGGTAATCTGCACTAAATTCAGTATGTCGACTAACTAATGTTAAATTTTAATCTTAACATTGCTTGAAATTAAAAGATTTCTTGAGTATGTCTCAAGCACCATACCTTGACTGACACTACTTTTATCAACGTATCTTTATAGCATTCTAAAAGCTTGTTTACTAAAACCAATATATATGATTAGACTTCGTCTAAGTTGATCAATATATTGGTTTATCAACAAAGTATGTTTGTTTTTGTTAGAAACACGATTAAATTTAATTCACCATTAGATGTTCTGAAGCAAGTGTAGTTTACGTTCCCTGTGGTGCCTAGTGTGGTTTACGTTCCCTTACATTATCCTGGTGTAGTTTGCGGATCACCTGAAGATCAGGGCCCCCCAGCCTTCTTTAGCTAGCTTTATAAGGCTAACTAACGAAAATATCACGACCTAACCTAACCAATCGTCAAGGGCGTACAGTTGACCTAACGAATGGTTAGGTTAGGTCGTGAGGTGCTCTTCCAATATGTGCTCTACCGCGAAACTGTGATCTACCATATTCCAACTAATATTCCATATTCCAGGCTAACTAACGAAAATATCACGACTTAACCTAACCAATCGTCAAGGGCGTATAGTTGACCTAACGATTGGTTAGGTTAAGTCATGATATTTTCGTTAGTTAGCTTTATAAGGCTAGTTTCACGGTAGAGCACGTATTGGAATATGGTAGATCACAGTTTCGCGGTAGAGCACATATTGGAAGAGCACTGGTCGTGATATTTCATTAGCCTTATAAGGCTAACTAAAGAAGGCTGGGGGGGCCCTGATCTTCAGGTGATCCTAATTTGCGTTCCCCAACTTTGTCCGCGTATATCTAATCAAATAAAACGTTAAAACTAACGAAAATATTACGACTTAACCTAACCAATCGTCAATTTATATATATATATATATATATATATATATATATATATATATATATATATATATACAGGGCGTCCCAAAAAATGTATACACACTTTAACAGCTGATAGCTCAATTGATGTTTCTTTCTTTCCAAGTTAAACCCATTAGAATTAATAATGGCAGTCAGACTAAGCTTTGAACAAAGGAAATTCATTCTAAAATGCTACTGGAAGTGTGAAAACGCAGTTGAAGTGCAAAGACAGTTTAGGAGGAGTTTCAAACAGATCCACCAACGCGACTTACCATCACTCGAATTAGAGATAAGTTTGAAGCCGATAGAACTGTTCAGAATGTCCACAAGAAGCGTTCCGGAAGACCACGGACATCGACAAGCCCCACAAAGCAAGAAAGAGTACTGGAAACGTATCATCAAAGTCCAAGAAAATCTGTGCGGCAAGCGAGTCGTGAGGTAGGAATTTCAGAATCGTCTGTCCAACGCATTTTGAAGCGCTGTCAATGGAAAAGTTACATTCCAAGATTAGTCCATGCTATTAATGAAGATGATCCGGACCGAAGAGTGGAGTATTGCGAGTGGTACTTGGCACGATGTGGATGTGGATTGGACGAAGGGGTTTCGTAGAATACCCTCCGCGATCACCAGACCTCACACCACTAGACTTTTTTTTATGGGGATACTTAAAAGACAAAGTCTACGCTATAAAACCTGCAACAGTCGCTGAATTGAGAGCAGCCATTGAACGAGAATGCACACAAATACCAAACGAAATGTTTCGTGATGTTTGCGATTCCATTGCTTCGCGTTATCAGCAGTGCCTGGACCAGAACGGACGTCAGTTTGAAAACAGGCGTTGACAAAACAATTAAATAATGTCTGTAGATTCTATTACATTTTGAAAATGAAATGTATTTTAATAAACACTGCCTTTATAATTATTTAAAGTGTGTATACATTTTTTTGGGACGCCCTGTATATATATACAGGGTGAGTCAAAAGTCTCCAGACAGGCAAAATGGTTATGATAAATAAATGATTATTTATTTTTTATTTTTTTTGCAGGTGATGTGCTGAGATGCCTTTGTATGTGCCATCTGTATGTGCATTCAGTGTAATGGTGCCCACATAGAGCATATTTTGTGACTTACAAGTGATTGCATAATAAAGTGACCATTTTTGCCTATGTATGGAGACTTTTGACTCACCCTATATATATATATATATATATATATATATATATATATATTACAGTGGTGAGCTGCCAAATTTTAACAACCAGTTCGCTAAGCTGCCAAAATTTTAACCACTGGGTTCTGTATAAAAATTCTGAATTCGGCAATAAAAATTGGACAACCCTTCCCACCCCACCCTTTCGCAATTTAATTAAATTAATTATCTCGCTATTTGCCTTTTTCAAGTGTCTGCATTTTATGATTCAGCTAGGTATTAATAACTGCATGACAATTAATTAGTATAGTTAATTAGAGAAATAGACGTTTCTAATGAAATCAGAAAAGAAGAATTATTTAATAAAAACCGATGAATCATATTATCTACATAGTTAAAATTAAATTGCTCAGTCAACTTTAGCAATAATGAATTATTAGGCAAAACATAAATATCAGTACATCTATGCTCTCTTCAGCGTCCAGCAAAAAAGTTAACAACCGGTTCTTATTTTCAAAAAGATTTTAACAACCGGTTCGCGCGAACTGGTGCGAACCGGGTCCAGCTCACCACTGTATATATATATATATATATATATATATATATATACATGGGAATTAACTCAGAATGGTCCCCTGAGTTTTTTATGATACACACAGACCGTGCATGGAACAAGGAACTCTTCTGGGATAATTAAATCCACTATAGTCCGAATAAGTAATGGTAAATGACAAATACCATAGTTTTTCTTTTTCATGATGCTAGCCCGACGTGGGCAACGGGTCACTCGTAAAGAGATCCCACAAATATAGCTTCCCTCACCAGCTATCTGCAAAGCAGACAGGATCCAGCTTTGGGACATGGATCTAGGGTTTAAACAGCCTAGCCCTGCTACATTTAGAACCTCAATATAAGCAAAAGACTCGCTGTCTTCACGTCAGAGTGAATACATCATGAATACATCTTGAAACGGACATGTTATGTGCCTTGAAAAGTGGACGCTCAATTCTGCCAGTTGAGGTTTAAGTTTTAGGTTTTTGGCTAAATATAATAGTTACCCTTTTTCTTTGATGTATTCAATCTTACGTGAAGACAGCGAGTCTTTTGCTTATATTTAGGTTCTAAATGTAGCAGGGCTAGGCTGCTTTAAACCCTAGATCCATGTCCCAAAGCTGGATCCTGTCTGCTTTGCAGATAGCTGGTGAGGGAAGCTACATTTGTGGGATCTCTTTGCGAGTGACCCGTTGCCCACGTCGGGCTAGCATCATGAAAAAGAAAAACTATGGTATTTGTCATTTACCATTACTTATTCGGACTATAGTGGATTTAATTATCCCAGAAGAGTTCCTTGTTCCATGCACGGTCTGTGTGTATCATATATATATATATATATATATATATATATATATATATATATATATATATATATATATATATATATATATATATATAATATATATATATGGTAATATTTTCGTTAGTTTTAACGTTTTATTTGATGGATTCATTTAAAAAATATCTCCTAAAGACCCTAGTGTAGTTTACGTTCCCCAACTTTGACCTAGTGTAGTTTGCGTCCCCTTTTGCGTCAGGGGACGAAAACTACACTTGCTCCGATGTTCTCATATAGTTCATTATTATTATTATTATTATTTCTAAACATATTTTGTTCACTCTTTTCGATCACGTTCAATATTATTCATATTTTTTACCTTTTATTTTCACCTGAACATGTCGAGATTGAACATGCTTGACGAGATATTCGAATATGACCTAGATAGGACTGAAGGTAAATGAAAAACGAATATTACACTTCACAACTTTATTCTGGAAACACAAAACATATTTAGGAAACAACTTTTAGAATTATCTGAAAAACTTACATCACTAAATTTAACAAGATCCCACCAGACATGTACAGTAGCTTAGCAAATGAATTATAGGAATGCGTGCGAAATGAATTGAGTGTTTATTGTTGAGTATTGAATGACAAATATGCATAGGCGAAGGGGCTATTACGAATCGTTGTTACATGGCTGAATGTCAGCGGTTGACTGAAGAGTGTTGGAAAGAACTTTGACTGGGAGTTCCTCGATTCGAAGTGTCATGTGTGTCTCCAATGTAGTTTCTTTCTTCTTGATAAAAATGGCACCTTCTTTGAGGCAGAGAGGCAACCGCCAGATGATTCCTCGTATGGCGTGAAAGACCGTCGAATATATCTGGCAGAAGTATTGGCGAAACAAATGATGCTGTGCAGTGCGAATCGAACTTACTGTAGTGCCGGAAGGAGGTGCATGTTGTCCTTAGTGCCCGGCGGGGTGAGAAAGGACTGGAATGCTGAGTTGGTCGTCATTGACCGTGGATGTCGTTCCGTTGCTGAAATTCCACAGAAAAGGTCTACATGATGAAAAAGAATGCAGAAGATTTTTTTGCAACCGCGTGAAATCGGAGTGCGGACAGACTTGTATACATCGTCACACGACGGCCCCTTTGGCTGTTTTCAATCCCCCGACGCACGTTTCGACCATCTACATCTGGACATCGTCGACCCCTTTCCTCTCTCCGACGGCTACACGCCCCTCCTGATATGCACTGACCGCTTCACGCTTCAGCCCGAGGTGATTCTCATACGAGATATCACAGCAGAATCCGCCGCCCATGACTTCGTCAGCGGTTGGGTCTCACACTTCGGCGGTGTCCCCTCTACCATCACCACAGACCGTGGTCGTCACTTTGAAACCGCCCTATGGAAGAACTTGACACGTCTTTTAGATTGCTCCCGAATTCGAACCATTGCATATAGGCCGATGAGTAATTGCCTGGTCAAACGACCCCACCGCCACCTCAAGGCATCCTTGCGGAGGTCCATTTCATTTCCGACCCATGTTGGATTGACGCCCTTCCTCTCATCTTCCTCAGAATACATGCAGCATTCAAGGCCAACCTTCAATGCACTTCAGCTGAATTCGTGTACGGTACTTCACTGCGGCTCTCCGGCAGGTTTTTCGCTTCGTCAGGAGCACATCCTTCTGTGGATAGAAGCACTTATTCTTAGTGAATATTAGCTGGCCATGCTGAGCTTCGGCCAGTTTCCTCCGCCGATTTGACCTCTTGTACCCACGTCTTCGTCAGGAAGACACCATCTACCCATCCCCAGTACTGCAAAGGGGTGACAGACTTTCACCCTCGAACGTGCTGGATGCAAAGATGTGTCGATCCACCGCCTGAAGCCGGCGTATTTCGAGGACGATCCCCTTCCCAAAGCTGATCCCTTCTCCTTCTCCAGAGGAACTCCCGCATCCCACTGCAGTTCTTCCCCTCTCCTACCGAACACCGTTCCCCCTTGCCCGTCACTCCGTTGAAGCTGGCTCTTCACCTTCCCTTGAGAAAGAAATGCTACCAAGTGCCAGGTCTGGTGTCAGGACTCGGAGTGGCAGAGTTGGTTTTCTCCCAGAAGGAGGAAACAAACTAGTGGCCGAGTTAGTTTCCTCCTCTATATACGGAAGGACTGCATATAGAGGAATACATAAATAGCTCATCCTTAGTATTATACAATGGGCGGTACGAAAGTAAACCATCTTATTGTATTTACGAACTGAAAAATAAAAGGTATTATTTTCGTGCCGACCCTCGTATTTTAATACTTTTCACAAGCTCGTATCGAAGGCCATTACAAAAGCTTAGCATAGTTTCAAGTGCTCGTACAAACTCCTACATTGCTATGAAACGCTTAGAGTATATCTTAGAGCACTTATCTATGTCAGAATTCAGCACCGTCAGCAAGAAGATACTTTTATGACGGAGGTTTTCTCGCACCTCCGTTGAAACACCACAAAAACGACTTTGCTTTCATTTTGTACCGGGAATGATTAGCAGTGCTAAGAAGTTCAGCCATGTGACAGCTGAGTTCATCCCGGAAATTCGAAGTGCAGGATATCCTCACGGAGAACCCTTATGAGAAGTTGAAGGCTCCCATCGAAGTTCCTGCGCCACATACAACAGCTTTTCGGGTACTCAGCGCATGCTATCGAACACGCTTTTCTCTGTCAGCTTTACATTCAGCGCTTACAGTTCAGTTTCCAGCGAGTGCTTGCTATGGCGGGGGAGGATACCTTCCTAGAAGAGCTAGCTAACTTGGCAGATTGTATCATGAAGTTTGAAGCGCCGCGGGTGGCCGCTACTGCCCAACCTCCTCCACTCTTTGTCCCGACCACTCCAGCATCGAGGAGGTTATGGTAACATTGTCGCTAATGATGAAGACTTTGTTGCAAAAGACGCAGGAACGTCGGCCGCGCAGCAGAAGTCGCGCGCGCATCCTCGATCCCCAGCCCCGTACGCCCACGTCCCAAGCTGATCCACTATACCTTAATTTTTTTCCCTTACGCCAGGCAGCTCAAACCTTTATCGTCTGGAGTCAGAGGTAACACTTGCCATCAGAGCTGGTCTTAGCCAAAATGGCGCCCGAGCGGAATAAGCATTTGGCGTCCTATACATGCCATAAAGATTGTATTCATGCAATCGATAATTGTCACGAGGGGCTTTTGCGCCCCCAGGGCAGTTTCGCCCTGGACGATCGCCCCGTCCGCTCGCCCTCAGGGCTGGTTCTGCTTGCCATATCAGTTACATATTTAACTGTTAAACATGTTGACACACGTTTATAATTACATTTAAATACAAAAAAAAAATGCATGAAAAACATTCACTTTGCATTCAATGAAGTGTTTTATCAAAGCATGTTTTGAAACGTGTCAAAAGATTTTATGTCAAATACATTTTACTCTTCAATGTAAGCATGTTTTTACAAACGTTTACGGGTAATATTAAAACGATTTTAAATATTATTATTATTATTATTATTATTATTATTCGTAGTAGTATAGTAGTAGTAGTGTAGTATTATTTTTGCAGTGGGTGTATGATACTTCCAAAAGATTCAAAACTCCAATATATTTCATGTATTTTGACTCGTATGAACTTATTTCTACATGAAATGGGAACAATACAGGGTGTCCCAGAAGTCTTGGAGGGGTTTTATTTGGTTATAACTTTTTCTTTTTTGATTAATTTATTTTTATTTTTCAATTAAAGTACCCTTACTGCGATTAATGAAAATGGAATCGTGGACAGTGCAACAAAGAGTGGCTATTGTGGAACTTTATTTGAGAAACAACTCTTCCATCGTTGCCGCTCAAAGAGCTTTTCGATTAAAATTCAACACACGTTCTTCTCCTTTTGATCGAGCTAGTCGACGGTACGTCGCTAAATTTCGTATGGGAAAGGGTCAGGGAGACGAACTACGGACTGGGCGTCCTCGGACAAGCCAAAGTCAAACTCTGGTTGAGATGGTTCGTGAAAGCGTTGAGGAAAATCCACATCAGTCCGACGACGCAGCCAGGAATTAAACATTTCAAGAAGTTCCTTACATCGAATTTTAAGAGATGATATCAATCTTTACCCGTACAAAATTCAAATTGCTCAAGAAATTAAACCACAAGATCGTCAGAGTCGGATAACGTACACTAATGCGATTTAGATTTATGCAATGAAAATGAAGATTTTCACCAGATATTAAATTTGTAATTAAAATCGCAATAAATATATTTTCAAGTGTTACAAACCTTTTTTTATTTGATCCCCAAACAAAAAAGTTATAACCAAATAAAAAAACCCTGCAAGACTTCTGGGACACCCTTTATAAGACCCGAAAGAAGGATAAAACACGAATAATAAACCCAAAGACTTAAAAACATTTATTGTTTTATATTTTATTTAGTGGTTTAAACATTTATATAAATTCACGACTATCAAATGACGAAAAGCGAAACTCGGTATTAGGGAAGTTGGGAGGGGGAAGGGGGAGGGGGGGTCGGCACAGGTAAACAAACAACTTTAACATCTTAAATAGGAACAAACGCAACTTTAATGTATATACAAGCTTATTTAACTTATAAGCTTACTTCATTCATCCTTAGAATTCCTTAGAATTCCTTATTTTTTGACAGTTAATACCATTTTGAACTAATTAGGGTGTGGGGGGGGGGGGGGGGAGGAATAAAAAAAATAGCCCTAGTGGAATTGGAATGTAGTCGTGAAGTAAAATACTTTTTTTTAATTTATTATTCAAAAATATTCTATCCAATTCGTTACATTTTTTAAGAGCAAATATAATATAATTTTGCTTTGCAACAAAACAAATTTGGTTTTATGTGCACACACACACACCACACACACACACACACACACACACACACACACACACATGTGCGCATCTTCGCATAAGCGAGGTACTAACTTTTTTAAATTTCTATATTTGAAAATCTAATTAATGAGACTTAATATAATCTAAGCTAATCTTAGTGTCATCGAACCGAGAAGGACGTGATTAGTGTTTCAGATGTAACTGAGGGCTCGAAGGGTGTTTTTTCTCTGAAGTCATTAAATACTGACGTACTCGCTAATCTAGCCTAACCTAATCTAACTAAATCATAACTAATTTAACCTAACCTAACTTAATCATGATCAACATACCTTTTTTCTGACAGTAAAATTGTTTGTAAATTTTTTATACACATTTTTTAGTGTTCCGAGGTACAAAAGTGTTACCTCGCAAAAAATTCTTCTTCTTCATCGTTGAATTATGTGACACTCGACCTCGCTTATGCCCAGTTGCCTTGCTCGCATATACACTCGCGCACACACACACACACACACACGCATACACCCATATAATATATATATATATATATATATATATATATATATATATATATATATATATATATCAACTCTATTTTCAATTTTTTCTCTTTAAATTGAATTTTAAAATTTCAGAAAGCTTTTAAAACTAATATTTAAAATGTGAGGCCATTCATACACTTTCAGATAAGTTAATTTGCATGTTAATGCCAAGAGGACGAACTTCTCTACATTAATTCAGAGTTTTGAAATTTGTTTCCAAATGTATCATGTCAGGGAATCACTATATTTATACACACACACACACACACACACACACACACACACACACACACATTTATATATATACGGAAATGAAAGCGTGGAGAGAAATACAAGCGTAGAAAATCACAAAATATAGTTGTTTGATGATAATAATAATAATAATAATAATAATAATAATGATGAAATTAATAATAATGATGATGGAAATGGCAATAACACGAATACAAGGGTGAGTCAAAAGTAGCGCCCGATTTCTGTCAGTTGATTGTTTGTTTGCCATTTGTATTACAGTGTACAAGAAGGTAGAAATAAATGAATGACATGTTTATCTAACCATTTATTCGGGGGAAAATATTACGGAACTGTACCAAGCTTTTTACTTGCAATTTTCATGACTTCCCAGAAAGAATCTGACAGCCGAAAAAACAGAAATCGGGCGCTACTTTTGACTCACCCTGTAGTGATAGGGGGGAGGGAACTCAATGATACTTGCAGTAATAAGGAGAGGAAAAAATAAATTGAATTATAAAAAGATATACTTGAGAAATATTGAAATCGTACCTACAAAGTTAGGAGAAAGGTTAGGTTTTAAAAGGTTTTCGAATTTTATTCTGGTTTGTAATTTTGGGAGGTTATTCCACCCTGTATATATATATATATATATATATATATATATAGTGGCCAAACGATGTAAAAAATATTGTGAATGTAAATTTGTTTAAAACCAAGTTGAAATTCCGATTAATAATGGCATACTAACAAAAATCTAGGATTAATGTCCACTAATATTGTTTAATATCGTCCACTAATATTGTTTAATATTGTAATACATGTTTTAACTATTAATAATACATATTTACTTATTTATTTATTTATTATTATTAATTAATAACACTAGCTGCTTATTTTTAATAAGAGCCCAGTAAAGCCTAAAGCTTAAGGGCCAAATTAAATAAAATAAATAGTCGAGCTCCAAAATTATTCATGTCATTGTAAATTGAAAAAAATGTATTTATTTTATTATTATTAATAAAGGTTATTCTATTCTATTCTACCAGTTTGACCTTTTAGCCAAACAAACAATATTTAATAAAGGAGCTGAAAATGAATGTGGTTTTTCGTTTAATTAAAAGGATAAAATAATTATTCGTTCACAGTGATTAACAATTATGTATATGATAATTGTGTAATATTACAATGACTGATTATTAACAATAAGAAATGGTTTTATACAGTGTAAAAGTTAAATGCTACAATAATGACAAGAAACAAAAATGTAGGTAATATGATATACGGTATTGTACACACAACAATAAGTAATTAAGTAAATAATAACTGAGGTAACGAGAGTACGGATGGTGCTACTGTAGTATGCGGTCTACCGTTAAGTTTCTACTGTAGTATGCGGTCTACCGTTAAGTTTCTACTGTAGTATGCGGTCTACCGTTCAAAATATTTAAAAGGAATTGAAAATGAATTGAAAGGAATTATAATTTAATTTACACAATTAAGGAATTATTAAAGAAGTTAAACATACTACTACCGCATACTTAACGGTAGACCGCATACTACAGTACGCCCTTGATGATTGGTTAGGTTAAGTCGTGATATTTTCGTTAGTTTTAACGAAAATATCACGACTTAACCTAACCAATCGTCAAGGGCGTACAATTAACCTAATAATAAAATAATAAGAAGATAAGAAGCTATAATTAAAAGGTAGACCGCCGAATTGTAGGTAGACCGCCGAATCGTAGGTAGACCGCATACTACAGTAGCACCGTACGGATTAGGTCTAATGGCGGTCGTAAATGCGTGCGTTAGCTTGACGGTATTGAGGAACACTGTGAAGATAGCCTATTCGGTTAGGCTGGTACGTACTACATTGAGTTTGTAGGCTACGCAAAAGTATTTTAACACGACGGAATAAACGATAGGCCAAATGAGCTGGTAGCCTACGTGAGGTTTACAGACCTGTGTTTCTTCGGAGGTAGACTGGGAAGACGGGAGAGCCGACTAGCCTGTTTGAATGACAAAATACTCGTTGAGGGGAAATGAAGATTTGAAATGGATGAATGTTGAGTGAAGCAGAGGGACCGGAAAGATGCGCCGTGTTGAATCTTGTAGAAGTGAAGTTGCTTCTGGGGGCGTTGAAATGGTAGTAGGTCTAGGCAGTGGTGATCAACTTCTTGTGTGCTTGAAAGGAGTTTGAAGAAAAGCTGCCGGCTGAGATCGTTGAAATGGTATTACGCAACGATGGAACGGAGCGAGATATGAAGTGAAGACTCGAGAAGAAGGCAAATGAGAGCGACCTGAAGTGGACTGGTACTTATATAGGCTCGGTGACGCTAAAAGGTCCAGGATCTACAAATTTGGCGGGCACTCTCGAGAAACTAAATAAAATAGGCGTTCCTTTGTGTCCTATTCTTGGTCACGTGTTTGGAAATTTCAGTTAGGCTGCTATCTCTCTCTCTCTCTCTCTTTATATATACACACACACACACACACAGGGTGTTTCAGGTTGACCCTAGAAATATGGAAACTGGTGGAATTTGTAGCAAGTAGGTAGTAATTCAATGTTTCAGGTCGACCCTATAAGAAGCGACGAACTATAATATGTTGTTTTATTGTTATTATTGTTTACGTACAATACTATACAAGATAGGTTCCAAATACCAAATACCTACCAAATACAAACTACAAATTCCGCCAATTTCCATATTTCTAGGGTCGACCTGAAACACCCTGTTTATATATATATCAAACAATTTTCTTTGTTTTTGTTTAGTGCTACAGAATGATTTGTTTGTGTATAATTCCTTGTTAACGAAAACGATATTTAGTGACATTTTAAGTGTCGTAAAATACTGAACGAATTCTGTCAAATGCTGTATTACGTGAAGTGTTGAATTTCAAACTATCCACGCAAACATTTACCTGTTACCTAACTCTATTTTATAAAATTTCAAATTGCCCCTTTCACATTTTATAAAATTTCTTCAACATTTATGTCGAAAATGAATTCTGAAAGGTTGTCACAAAAGTGGTTGGAGCTTCACTTCCAACGTATACTAGCGTGCAGCAGGGATTACCAACCTTTTCTAGGTCGACGTATCACTTTTTGTCATCATGCTTTTCTAAGTACCACTATTAAAGAAGTAAAGAAAGTGCGCATACCACTTAATCAAACCCGTAGGGAGGGGACTGAGGCGCTCAGTCTTGAATTTTGTCTTGCTCAATCTTGAATTTTGTCTTATCTAAAAGGTTATATTGGAGCAATCCAAGAATAAGCACCCCAGTTAGACCCCAATCCAAGAAACAGCACCCCAGTTCGACCTCAATCCAAATTAAAAGATTTTAACATATAAAATTAAAAAGAATTACTTTAATGTTTACGAAGGATATTGCAATAAAAAATTAGGGACCTTTTCCAGTTTGTGTACCGTTTTTCATATAATTTATTTTTGCTTCTTTTCAGATAAAAAATGAGTGATAATATCAAACTCTTTAGTTAGGCTTATAAGGCTAACTAACGAAAATATCACGACCTAACCTAACCAATCGTTAGGTTAACTGAACGCCGTTGACGATTGGTTAGGTTAGGTCATGATATTTTCGTTAGTTAGCCTTATAAAGCAAAAATAAATTATATGAAAAACGGTACACAAACTGGAAAAGGTCCAAAATTAGCACAACATAATTAAAATAAAAATATTGAAATATGGTTAATTGAATGCCAGGTTAGGTCAACTGTACGCCCTTGACGATTAGTTAGGTTAAGTCGTGATATTTTCGTTAGTTTTAATGAAAATATCACGACTTAACCTAACCAATCGTCAAGGGCGTACAATTAACCTAAGTGGGCATTCAATTAACCATTTTAGAGCAATTAACTCCATTTTAACTCCATTTTAGAGCAATCCAAGAATAAGCACCCTCGTTCGACCCCAATCCCAGAAAAAGCACCCTAAATTGATTTAGGGTGCTTATTCTTGGATTGCTCCGTTATATTAATTATAATGATATGCATCGACATGTTTACTGAATCACACTGTTGATTTTGTCCTTGGGCGTTATCGTTAAATAACTTGAAAGCTACCTGGATGGCAAAATGGATAACATGGAAACTCTCAGTCCGAAAAGTTGCCAGTTATTCATCTACAACTAATTTGTTTTCAAAAACATTATCATCAAAGTAATTTGCAATTAGCAAGATGCGTCTTTATAACCCACTTCTTTACCACCCAATAGAATTCCGTGTTCCATCGGTGGTGCGTGTACCACGGGTTAATAATCACTGGTCTGTAAGATTTCATTGTTTAAGTATTAAAATTCAAACGTATGTCAACAAAATTTACATGTAAACCAGATTTCTATATATACCGAACTGTTCTTTTAATGTGGCCCAGATAGTTCAATGAGTTAAAGCGACGTGGGTTCGAGTCTCTTTGGCCCAATAGCTCACAGTTTCTCAAATTATCGTGTTATACCGTATATATACAATTATACATGCTTGCTCAGTACGGTATAATGCAAGGAATTAAAAATTCATCAGTCTGCTTTGTTCTTCTAAACCAGGGGTTCTTAACCTCTGGGTCGCGACCCAAACTGGGTCATTAAATTGTCATTTATCATTTATTTATGTTATCCCTAATCATTTTAACATTATTATTTATTTTATTATCGGATCACCTAAAGATCAGGGCCCCAGTCTTCGTACGTACGCCCTTGACGATTGGTTAGGTTAAATCGTGATATTTTTGTTAGTTAGCCTTATAAGGCTAACTAAAGAAGGATGGGGGCCTTAATCTTCAGATGATCCTTATTATCTATTACGAGAGAACTGTTTGAAGGCATTGGTCGCCGAACTAGCCCCGAGACCAGAATTTGGATCGCAGCCTAAAAAGGTTAAGAACCCCTGTAATCTAAACTGAATCCAGGACAAAAACTCACTTGACAAAAACTCACCGGACAAAAACTCACCACTTAAATGCAAAAGAGGACAAAAACTCACCAGACAAATGTTTTTGCGAAATACATACACTCTAGTCTAGATCTTAAGATTTTAGACTCATTGTAGATAATTACTCTATCAAATCGGTATACTAATGTAGTTTTGGTCACTGATTTAAAAAATAACTTTCTTTTTTTGGAGAAATGAAAAACAAACATGTTAGAGCACTTTAAATAATTAATGTATTTTTAACGAAAATCTCATGACTTAACCTAACTAATCGTCAAGGGTGTACAGTTGACCTAACCTGGCATTCAATTGACCTAACTAGGCATTAATTTATAACGAAAGATTGGCTGGTTGGTGAAAAATTAATATTGGTTGGTTGGTTAAAAACAGAACAATTTGAAAGATGAAGAGTAATTATCTACAATGAGTCTAAAATCTTGAGATCTTAAGATCTAGACTAGAGTGTATGTATTTCGCAAAAACATTTGTCTGGTGAGTTTTTGTCCTCTTTTGCATTTAAGTGGTGAGTTTTTGTCCAGTGAGTTTTTGTCCAGTGAGTTTTTGTCCAGTGAGTTTTTGTCCGGTGAGTTTTTGTCCGGTGAGTTTTTGTCCGGTGAGTTTTTGTCCGTGCCCCATCTAAACTATAGGCGTCATCGTACGAAAATGTTTGTCTATAGCTCCAATTAACATCGTTATTTGTCATATTTTTTTTAGCCCTATTTTTTTTAGGTTGTATTATTATTATTACTTGTTTCATTATTTATTCTTTTTATTTTTTAGGCCTACTTTTATGTTTAGTTCATTATTATTATTAATTCTACTATGAAAGTTATATTATACTCGTATATATATATATATATTAGTGATGTAGGTCACATCCGCATCCGCATCCGCGGAACATCCGCACATTTTCTCGCACCCGCATCCGCACTTTGGACTGCGGATGTCGTGCGGATGTGGACCGTTGAGATAAAATGTCATTAATAAGCGGAAATTATCAAATTCTACTATATTAATAGAACTAGTTCATTGTGCGCAAAAGTGATGCAAGCGACAAGACGAGAGGCTGTTCTTGTATGAAGTTACTCTCTTGCAACCTACTTAGATCTACGTTACAAAGCTAAGTTATTTTCACCTAGTACATTAGAACGAGTTAAATCATCACTTGGCAAAGCAGTTGAAGAGCTTCAATCTCTTGAATCTGTCGCTTCGCCACCCACCAAAAGAATAAAAGTTTCAGTGACAGAACCAAAACCTTCAACAAGCAAATCTATCACAGAATCTGTCTCTCAGTTTCTTGAGTCAAGCAGCAATGACGAGACCTACGCGATGTCAAAAGATGTAGTAAAAATGATCGAGAGCTATCACCAAGAAAAACGCCTGGCTGCATGTGACAATCCTATTAGTTGATGGAAAAATACGCAGAATATCTATCCATACTTGAGTAAACTTGCAAGGAAACATTTAGCCTGTCCTCCAACAAACGTACCAAGCGAGAGATTATTTAGCAGTGCTGGATTAATATATGATGAAAAGAGAAACAGACTGGCAGCAGAAAAGGCAGAAAAATTAATGTTCCTTAAGCATAACCTTCCTATAGTTAAGTTTGAACATTAAACGATGAACATCTTAGTTTACTTTATTTTAATTACTCATTTATAAATATGCCTAATAAAACTTTAAACTTAATAAATAGTTATCAAGCTAATTAAAGATCTCTTTCTATAAGGGTGGAGGTTGGGGAAAGAGGTCGGTGGGGTGCATTTGAGTTGGGTTCACGTCCCGCATCCTGGTAACACAATTATGGTTTCTAATTGTGGCTGAAACTCAACAAAATATAACGAATTTATTTGCAGACGAATTCACTAATTGAATTCTATATTAGTTAGATGCTTGATATTATTTTATATGTTCAGAGAAAAGTACAGCAATTATTGTACAATTAATCAATTATACTACATTATAGCTACAGCTCTCTCTATATAATAACTTATTATATACGTTAAACACAACAAATCTCGAATATATCCTAAAAATAACGAAAATGTAGACATCCGCATCCGCATCCGCATCCGCGGATGTTGAAATCAAACATCCTCATCCGCATCCGCATCCGCGGATGTGAAAAAAATGACATCCGCTACATCACTAATATATATATAATTCTACGATACTTAAAAAATTCTCCTAACTGTAAATACACTTAATGAAAATGCTACATTGTTAAAAAAGCTACACACACCACACACACACACACACATAACCGCAATCACAACATCGATGAGTGGAACCGAACAGCAGCCGGGTAACCATATTTCCCGAAACCATTTAAAATAAATATTAATTCCGAAAGCAATTAACCGCTTTGGAATTGTCCATGCATAGTTGATAAGGGCAGACTATACGAATTGAAAATTACGTTGTATAATGAATCTATTATTTGGGTAAGCAAATCAACGCTTTGTTGTATAACCGCTAAATGGAAGAATCTGCAAATTCTCGTGCGAAAAAAAAAATTGTAAACCAGTTATTAATTAATAATTGCGTTGCATAAATAGAATAAACTTGTTTAGTTTTCAAGGGAGGTGAATCTATGAAGCCTCGTGAAGGATTTTAGCCTTTATTTACTTTTTAAATAAAACTCAGAATCCAGTTAGAGTAAGATACTTTGAAGGTTGTGGATGTCATTTTAAACCGAATTTGCGCGTATCAAATCAGCTTTGTTTCAGTTAAGGTTAATACATTACTCGGTACGTTTTGTAAATAAGGATTTTTTTTTTACTACTTTTAGAATTAGCCCAAGTACTCAATTGATTGGAGCTTACTTAACACAAAGTTAACTAATTACTCAATAATTTTGGAGTAAATGTATAGTTTGTATATTACTTATTAAATAATATTGAACATATTAAATTTTGTAATATATATATATATATATATATGAATAAAACCACGAAGGAAAGAAAACAGAATGGTGCTCAAGCGCTTTCGTCTAATGCAGTGGTGCACAAACTTTTTTGATGTGAGGGCCAAGCGAAGAAAATAACTAAATGTATTAGCCTACTTACTTTCCATCTAAGTCATAAATTGGGTCACTTTTATATTCTAACTTTTTCATTGAATTGAAAAGACCCGTGGGGCAAACTGAAAAGACCCGTGGGGGACACATTTGGCCCGCGGGCCAGGGTTTGTGCATCACTGGTCTAATGACATCCTCAGGAAGACTGAACTAAATAAAGAGTTCAAGACTATATATAGGTCCCCCCCCAAAAAAAAATATGTATAATAAATATAGAAATAAAAATTGTGGGAGGAGCATACAAATTTGTGAGGAAAACTACCAATTTTAGCACTTGGCCCTTCTTGTCTAAATCCGTTCTGAACGAATTCAACACAAGATCAAATGGATTGTTTACAACCAATTTTATAGATAATGCCTGAATGATATATAGGTCACAAAAAATAAAAAAAATATATAAAAATAAATTGAAAAATAAAAATTGTAAGAGGAACATCCAAATTTATAAGGGAAAACTACCAAAGTTTTAGCACTCTGTCCTTCTTGCCTAAATCCGTTCTGAACGAATTCAAAACAACAGGATCAAGTTGAAAAAGACCTTGACTCATGTTAAAGTTATTTGTAAGTTGGATAATAGCAGACTCAAGAATATTTCTATTAACAATGTTGCTAGAGTGAAACAAAACTGAAGCATTATTCCAATCAATACAGTGGGATAACTCTGACAAATGGACAAAAAGGGCACTGGACGACTGTCCCGTTCTAACGGAATATTGATGCTGTTTTACATGCGTGTGCAAATCCTTTCCCGTCTGACCAATGTAAAAAGAATCACATTGCTTACAACCAATTTTATAGATAATGCCTGAATTATTGGTAGGGCTATTTTTTACTAGATATTTTTCACAATATTGTTATATGAAAATACTACATTAATATCCAAAAGTTTAAGTACATTAGCAATGCCTAAAAAGCCTGGGAAAAATGGAAGTACTAAAATATTCTTTGACAAAGTGCGAGTGTTATTATTCACACGATGGAAGGTTCGTTTTGCCTTGTTAAGACTCGCACTTTGTCAAAGAATATTTTAGTACTTCCATTTTTCCCAGGATTTTTAGGTATTGCTAATGTACTTAAACTTTTGGATATTAATGTAGTATTTTCATATAACAATATTGTGAAAAATATCATAGTAAAAAATAGCCCTACCAATAATTCAGGCATTATCTATAAAATTGGTTGTAAACAATCCATTTGATCTTGTGTTGAATTCGTTCAGAACGGATTTAGACAAGAAGGGCAAAGTGCTAAAATTGGTAGTTTTCCTTACAAATTTGTATGCTCCTCCCACAATTTTTACTTCTATATTTATCATATATATATATTTTTTTTTTTAGGGGGGGGACCTATATATAGCCTCGAACTCTTTATTTACTTCAGTTTTCCTGAAGATGTCATTAGACGAAAGCGCGTGAGCACCATTCTGTGTTTCCTTTTCTTCGTGGTTTTATTTATATATATATATATATATATATATATATATATATGATACACACAGACCGTGCATGGAACAAGGAACTTTTCTGGGATAATTAAATCCACTATAGTCCGAATAAGTAATGGTAAATGACAAATACCATAGTTTTTCTTTTTCATGATGCTAGCCTGACGTGGGCAACGGGTCACTCGCAAAGAGGTCCCATAAATATAGCTTCCCTCACAGCTATCTACAAAGCAGACAGGATCCAGCTTTGGGACATGGATCCCAAAGCTGGATCCTGTCTGCTTTGCAGATAGCTGGTGAGGGAAGCTATATTTATGGGACCTCTTTGCGAGTGACCCGTTGCCCACGTCGGGCTAGCATCATGAGAAAGAAAAACTATGATATTTGTCAGTTACCATTACTTATTCGGACTATAGTGGATTTAATTATCCCAGAAGAGTTCCTTGTTCCATGCACGGTCTGTGTGTATCATAAAAAACTCAGGGGACCATTCTGAGTTCATTCCCATATATATACCGGGTGTCCGAGAATTATCTGTACAATGTTTGGCTGTTATTAAAAGTCAACCATGAAGTGTAGAAATTCCAGTGTTGTCCCATTTTACAGAGAATCTCATTATGTTTTTTCTGATACCACGTTTTGACAAGTCTTTTAGAAATGTACGTGGGTGAAAGACATTGATGATTTAAAAGCAAGAATCACAGCTGCTATTGAGCGAATTGATGTGGATATGCTGCAGCGTACATGGCAACATTTGGAGTATCGATTGGATGTTTTGCGAATCACTAATGGTGCACATATCGAATGTTTGTAACAACGTTACTTTAATAAAAGAAATTTTTGAAAATACAGATTCTAAATAATATTGTTTAAGAATTTTACGTGTGTTATCAAGAATTTTATTAAAAGATGAAATTGTACAGATAATTTTCGGACACACTGGAATTTCTAAAAAACTTGTCACAACTTGGTATCGGAAAAAACTTAATGAGATTCTCTGTAAAATTGGACAACACTGGAATTTCTACACTTCATGGTTGACTTTTAATAACAGCCAAAAATTGTACACATATATATATTACACACAGACCGTGCATAGAACAAGGAATGTACAGATAATCTCGGACACCCTGTATATATATATATATATATATATATATATATATATATATTACACACAGACCGTGCATAGAACAAGGAACTCTTCTGGGAAAATTAAATCCACTATAGTTCGAATAAGTAATGGTAAATGACAAACACAATAGTTTTTCTTTTTCATGATGTTAGCCCGACGTGGACAACGGGTCATTCTGCAAAGAGGCCCCAAAATATAGCTTTGGGGACAAGATCTTGGGTTTAAGCTACACACCTATCCTACTATATTCAGAACCTCAATATACGCAAGAAACTCGCTATTCATCACGGACTGAATGCTACTCAAAGAAAAAGGGGTAACTATCGTATTTTCAGCCAGAAAATAAAACTTAAGCTTCAACTGGCAGAATTGAGCGTCCACTTTTTAAAGCACTTAACATGTCCGTTTCGTGATGGGATTAAACTCAGAATGGTCCCTGAGATCTTATATATATATAAGCCAGTTGAAGCTTAAGTTTTATTTTCTGGCTGAAAATACGATAGTTACCCCTTTTTCTTTGATGCATTCAGTCCGACGTGAAATAGCGAGCTTCTTGCGTATATTGAGGTTCTGAATATAGTAGGCTAGGTGTAGCTTAAACCCAAGATCCTGTCCCAAAGCTATATTTTGGGGCCTCTTTGCAGAATGACCCGTTGTCCACGTCGGGCTAACATCATGAAAAAGAAAAACTATTGTGTTTGTCATTTACCATTACTTATTCGAACTATAGTGGATTTAATTTTCCCAGAAGAGTTCCTTGTTCTATGCACGGTATATATATTATTAAAATAGGGTTAATCACGTTTTCATAAAATAGCATAAAGCGTATTAAACGTCTGTCTGAAGAAGTTGTTCTCGTTGTTCTCCACAGAGAGGAATGGCCTCGTTGTGAGAATTTTTAAAGTAAAGATTTGCTCTCTTAATTAAATTCAAGTTCTTAGTAATTTTTGTATTATAAATTTTGCGTTTCATTTAAAAGAACGAGTCACAGGTATGATATAGCACTAATGTGGCACTTATGTGGCACTCTTAATTTCAATATCAGGGAAACAGTTACGTAACTTGGTAACCGGGTATAGAATCTCGACGCGTCGATCTTTCATCTCATCTCTTATAATATATATACAGGGTATACACAAAATCCTTTCCCGATTATAAACGTTAATTACATGAAAATCAAAGAAGACACAGTAATGTTTTGTTTTGCATGTTGTTGCATAACACATCGAATTTATTATGTTCCTCATTAAATCTCAACAAGTGCGCCGTTAGTTACACGTAGCACATCCAAGCGAAATTCGAGTTCGCGCCATTCGTTCGCTAGCATATCTCTCGTGACACTGTAGATGGCATCGCAAATCCTTGCACGAAGAGTGTCAATGTCAGCAACAGGAGTATGGTACACATAATCCCTTACTAGTTGCCGTGAGGCGCGAAGAACGGACTTTCGAGGGCTTCGTTCGAAAGCCTGTTGAACACTGGCAACCGTTTCGTCTGAAACACTGGGACGTCCACTTCTAGGCTTGTTCATCACACTGCCCGTCTCCAGAAACTTGTGGTACCAGTTTCAAAAGCTATGGTTGGAAGGAGCGTTCTTAACATAATGACGGCGGTAGTTCCGTTGAACGGTAATCACGGACTTTGACTCCGCAAACGAAACAACACATTTTGCTTTCTCCTGCGGAGTTGTCATTTTGTTTCAGTCGATCACCAATGGTTCCCAATCAAGCATAACAGGATCTGCAAATAAGAGAAAAACCTTGATAAGTTATGCAACAACGTGCAAAACAAAGCATTACTGTCTTCGTTGGATTTCATGTAATTAAAGTTCATAATCGGGAAAGGACTTTGTGTACATCCTGTGTATATATATATATATATATATATATATTATATATATATATATATATATATATATATATATATATATATATAGTTGGAAACGAGATATTATTTTAGCTTAAATTATAAAAATTTTGTGCACCATTTCCAATTGATCGACTCAATATTTACAACAAATGATTTACAAATGGTTTGCAATCCTTAAACAGTCGGAGAAGATTAGCTCAAGTGGGAATTCATCCTCGTGTGGTCGCCACAAAACCACAGTTTATCCGACAGTATATGGACACCAGAATTGCAATTTGGCATTCATTTCTGGAGGAATAATACATACATACTCATACATACATACATACCTTATAAAAAATCTCATTTCCCAAGGATTTTGGGGGTGAGAAAGCATAAAACAAACAAACCGGACTTAAAGTACATAAGTTAGTGAAAAGGAGAAAAGGCAGAAAGTAAAATGTACACATCATCCATTCACACAGGCATCCTGGTGGATAATCGCCCTCCCACCTTGCAAAATTTCACACCTGCGGCGCTTCATACGCCATGCTTGATGGCGCTTCCAGGCCTTGTCAGAAGACAAGATGAACAATAATAATAATAATAATAATAATAATAACTATTATTATTATTATTATTATTATTGTTATTATTATTATCATTTTTATCAGCGAGGAGGGCCAGAAACTGGCACAGCACTTAGGCCAACTAATATAGTCCGTTGCCCTAACTCCTTTATTATTGTTGCCAGCATCATCGGGATTCGAATTCCGACATCAGTGTCTTCGCTTATAGAGAAACGGGGTTACCCAGTGAGCTACGGACGATAACGATTTCTGCAGGAAAGTGATATTCTCTGACGAGAAAACTTTCTCCAACAACGATTACGGACATTTGTATTATCGAGAAGAAAATGAGATTGAGAAGTTCAAAGAACAACATGTCGTAGTGTTTCGACAAAGTGGGAGAATTAACGTAGGCATGGGAAGATGGATGAATACTTTTTGGTCTAATCTTTCTAGTTTGTGTATATGCGTGAAACTAATTTTTTATGACCTTTTCCATAACGTGTTTTTGGGAATAACGTGACACTTGTTGCAGTTTTCAGATCAACAGACTTGTAGTCGACTGGGGCCTAACTGCTAAAAAGCCACAAGCGAATTCTAGACTAAAAATGTATTCGAAACGTGTTGAGAGACAAAGTTGTAGAAGTTACACAGGCTTACAAAAACCCAACCCGGTAAAAGATACGAAAAAAAAAGCAAGATTATGTAAGAAGGAGGGGTCAAAAACTCCCCCTTCCCCCATAGAAGAAGAAAAAGAAGAAGAAGAAGAAGAAGAAGAAGAAGACGAGAGCTAAGATCAAGGTCCAAAGTTTTCGAAAATAAAAGAAGTGAAAACTCTCTTACTATAATTACGTACAAAGCTTTCGCCTAGAAATAGTAATAATATTAAATTATAGCACAGACAAAGCCCTTCTTCTTCTCCCAGCAACTGCTGAGAGAAAAAGTTGTAAAGGAAGAGTTATAGGAAAATAGGAAAAGTATGATGAAAAGAATCTGAACTTAATATCGGTTTTCTGAATTACTGTACATTATAGGGCAGGGCGAAAATATATCGAACTCAAGTTGTCAGTATGAAACATGGCTGAAAAGGTGTTCTAGTACCCACCTATCATAAAAACATCAACTTTTATAGCCTATGAATATGTGCATTCTCGCCTACTTTGACCTCAATTTTGAAGAAAAGCCAAAATTTTGAAGCAAATTTAGTTTGGTTAAAAATTATAACAATATTTCCTTTTATAAACCAAAACATGTGTTCATCACTAAATTATATGAAGTGTAACTGCTATCCTCTTCTTGATTCACTTAAAATCTCACTTTGTTTCCCTTTTTGGATTCTCTAGCCGAGATTTCTTGCTGAGAATAACCATTCCATGGCAGGCGTCATGTCCGTAGACTTTTTCACATGCGGAAGCGATTTCCTTCACATTTCTTTCAACTGCCATGGAATGACACGGGTATGTGTCAAGAATTATGGGTTTTTAGCAGTCATCAGTGCTACTTATAACATCAGAGAGTAAGGAATGAACAGTAATATCCATTTCTTTCCAATCAATCATATCCATGTAGGTCGAAGCTGAGAAGTTGAGCCTGATGAATTTCTTGCAAACATTCGAATTTCACCCGGTGTAACACTCCTTTTCGTTCGTAGCACTTTTTCGACTGCTAGCTTCCGAATATTCTTATTCTTGTCAGCGATAACGGATAAAAGGATATTTTCAGGATGACAAAAGTAACAGTTGTTTTGTAACACAGGACGAATAATGTCTCGATTGTATGTAGTTTTTGATAGAGCTCACTCATGAAGAAAACGTTTTTGGCTCCATCCTGGCAAGACCAGTTTGCTTTGATATAGAACCATGCAGGAGCATAGAAGTTCAGTATAAAATGAGCAATCCTTTGAAGTGTCTCTGATGGTTTTTCGTGCGACATGTAATAACGTAAGAGACGATTTGCCTTTGTCAGCCATCGTGAATTATTGAGAGACCCAGGTTGAGCAGTTTCTAACAATTTGATAGCTGGACCTCTATCATGACGGTTTTGAATTGACAAACACGCCTTATGAAGGTAATGCTGGTCACTGCTGAGATCTGCTAGCACTTCTTCTGGTAAGTCCATCACTTTTCCAGCGAGAGGTGGAAATTTTGCAATTCGTCTGTTCTTTGGATCAAAGTTCAGATCCTTGCCGATTTTGCCCTGTGAACTTCTAGGTCTTGTCTTTGCCCGTCAAGAACTTCCAGGCATTTTCTCAAGGGGTTAATGTGACGTAAGCAAATAAACCATTGTAATGGTCTTCCCAATGTCAGCTCTAGTTTTCTAATTACGCCATTTGATTTACCTGTATTTACATTAGTTGCATCACAAACTACTGCTTTTAAAGTCGATGCAGAGTTGGTGTCAGTAATTACTGATATAATTTCTTTAGAAATATCACTTGCCCTTCCACTTTCAGGAGCAACATGGTCAATATATTCGTTTCCTGGAAATGAAACTAACACATAGTGGTCTTCATTCAAAGTCCGCTGGCATTCTTCCACTTTTGAAAGAGTTTTATAAATTTTTTCATCAAATCCAAGGCAGCCTATTCCTTTATTCTGTTCTTCATGCTTCTTTCTTTCTATGCTTCTCGACAAGGTTCTTTGACGATGTAATTTACTGGGATCAATCGTAGTATTTTCAAATAATAGATTAAGATCTTTTAAGACAGCATTAGCAATTAAACAAGCATCACGATTGCTTATTTTGCATCGATCAACTGCCTCGCATAATTCTGGATATTGTGTCGATTTTGAGAAGTGCTAACTTCTGTATCTAACTCGTACTCGCTCAATTCGAAATCTTCATTTTGATGACCTTTTTCACTTTCAGAACTGATCTCACCAATATCACAAGGATTCAACCGCATTTCCTGGACAAACCTCTTTTGTTTATCTTTAAAGAATTGTCTTTTATGCTTTCTGTTTTCCATTTTTTGTCGTTTTGAAGTTTTCACTTTGTCCAACTTACCTATTATCATTTTTCGTCCAGGATGTTGATCAATCCAGAACTCCCATTGAACATTCTGGATTTTCTCCGCCTTAGCGCATTTACACACTTCTTTTATGAGAACCGAAGGCATAGCACCTGCAGCAACATAGGTCAAATAAATTTTTGAAGGAATCATATTTACTTTAATAAGTGTTGGAAGATCTTTTACTCGTGGGATATTTTCTAAGTTCTTGTCCCTTCTCAATTAATCTCTTTACCTTAATTACTCTGCTTTTGAAGTTAGTGTTGGAATGGAAGCACGGATATATATCAGTGGCGATCGGTGACAATTATGTATAGGGAAGCATGTAGAGCCTATTATATATATATATATATATATATATATATATATATATATATATATATACAGTATACACCTGCTGGGCCGGGCCGGGCAGAGCTGGGCACTTGCGGTTTTTTTGCGTACTGCGGTACTACCGTGTTGGTCGGTACCGCGGAAAGTACCGCGGGAAATTTGAATGCGGTAGCGGTACTGCTGTACTTTCAGCGATCCTTTGCGGTACTGCGTTATGCGGTACCGGTTTGGTAGTGCGGTAGTAGTACCGCAGTACCGCAGTACCGCAAAAAAACGGGCAAAAAAACGCAAGTGCCCAGCTCTGATTATTTATTTTATTATTATTATTATTATTTTATTACACCAACCTCTTTTATTTATACACCAGCTCTATCCTCTATCCCCCGCGAAGAGGGCAGTGGAGGAAGGGGATGGGCAGTTGACGAACGACATTAACCTCCATATATAACAACTTCACTTTGGTTTACTCATAATTAAGCAAACTCTAATTACAATTAGCTTGTATTTCTTCTTCTAAAAATATATTTGGTAATAATTGCCAGTTATTTAGTAATTTAATGCTATAAGCTCATTAATTAAGCTCTTTAAAAGGATTCCGTTAGCATAAAAGCAGGAATAAGCAACTCTCTAAGTTGCTTCCACGATCCACGTTTTGCCTAAAGAAATGAATGCGTTATGGGTCTGTTTCCCAATATTTTTTATTCTTTTAAGACATAATATTAATTCATCCCCAAGTATAGCGATCAATAATTTTATTGTATATTATTTATTACATTTATACTATCGTATAAGCAGTGAAATTATCGGTGAATTGATACAATTTTTATAAAACACGAATATAATAAGTCAAACAAACGAAGCAATTCTCAAGGTTGCTTCCACTGGCGCCCGTCTCGACGCAACAAAATTATTGCTCTCCCCTCCTTTTTCAATGCACTGATTTAGATTTCGAGCTTTTTGTATTAAAAAAATACTTGAAAGGAGTATAGCCTAGTGATAATTTATCATAATTTTATCGTCATTAAAATTGTTTAGCAGCGCTTCTAATCATTTAAGTGGGGAAGCAATGCTTCCATGGACCGAACGCCACTGATATATATATATAACGCCACTGATATATATATATATATATATATATATATATATATATATATATATATATATATATATATATATATATATCATTCACTTCTTCCGCGATAATTTCAGCGTATTTCTGAGTGCTAAATGTTGCAGTAATGAGCTTATATTTAAGATAAGCTTTGAATACATCCTCACAAGTTGATAGTTGGTTGCCAGGAATCTCTGCTGGCGTTCCGAAAAGCGAATGCTTCACTTTTTCTCTTGTTATACCAGAAGAGGCCATTGCAAGCTATGCTATTAATCTGAAACAAAAGAAAATAAAATGTTGAATCAGGAAACACATGATAGATCAAACAAATGATACGTCACAAATACGCATGTAGGCACACGCGAATACACATGATAGGTCAAACACATAATGGTCGTACATTTTAAAATAAGCAAAAACAATGTTTATTAATGTTTTTTTGATAGACATTGACATTAATTGAGTTTATTGTTGAGATCTTCATACCTGTGAAGCGAAAAATTAATTTAAGGAAACATTCTAAAAAGGATCTTTTGTGGCTTTTGTTCGCAATTCTTTTCTTCATAGTTGCCAGCACCGAAATTAATATTTCTAAAAGATATGACTTATTCCTTAATCAGTGACTACTCGGGCATCTTTTTCAGCAGGTTTCATTATATTAAATTTTTTCAACCCACCCTACAGTGTACATGTATAATATCTAATTGCAAAGGAAAGTTATATAATCAGTTAGGATTCATACTGGAAAATATGAATTCCCTCTGGCCTATCAAGGTTATCCGAGTCAGTTAAATGATCTAAAACCATAGGCGGATCCAGAGGGGGGGGGAGAGCTTAATTGAAGCAACGGGGCTTAATTTGGAGGCCACATACATCCTGGTTAAACGAAATTAGGTGAAATGTTTAAATGCTTATGTCCACGTTGCTTTAATTAAGCCCCCTAGGCCCCCTTTTCTGGATCCGACTATGTCTAAAGCTATATTTTATGATGATAAACTTTTGCAAAAATGTATCATATACGAATAAGATGTTATATTTTGTTACAGTATATGGGATTGTTTAACTCCTCCACAACATCTAAGGTCATATGACGAAAGGGACCTACAGTTTTACTTGAGATTCGAACCACAGGTCGCTACATCATCGGCACGCGGAGGACGGTCTCTCATCCAAATGTTTTCCGGACGCAGCGTCGCTTAACTTCGCAAATCATATGAGTAAGATATAGACAGAATAATTAATCACGTTCTATATTGGTATAGCTTATATAGAGAAACTAGTAATTACCTTCTTTTTATAGCAAATATATCTTTTATCCAAATATGAAATTAAAAAATAGCATATTACGAGCATTCGCCCTTGGCCCCTCCTTCCTGCATACAAAAAATAAATAAAAATTCCATGAATCATTAATGAATGGAATTAACAAAAAACCTATTAAAAATGAGATAATATCTTATTAAAATACGTCACCTACCAAATTTTAATTAACCAACTAACTTAAATATCTTTCTAAAAATTAAAGTTAACGTCTCGAAAGAAAGTTAATTAAGTTATACATTAACTAATTTAATAATACGAACTTAATATTAAATGAGAGTAATTGAAGAATAAAAGCTACAGTAAGAAAAGGTAATAAAAAAAAAGGTTATAATTATTTTGTTTCATTGTATGTCTGAGTATTTCTGAGGCGTTACTGAGGGCGTAACGATATAATTTCATTAGTTAGGAGAAACGAAAACTGGTCCAGCGTCTCAGGTCAACTAATGCGACCGATTGCGGTAACTCTTACGTTATTATTACCGGCAATAGTGGGATTCGAACCCCCGACCTTAGTGTTTTCACTTTGCTTATAGGGAAACGGTGTTATTTACCGAGCTATGACATATGTACAGTTTCGGAAATAAGTTCGTGGAGAAGCATAAAATTTGTAAAATACATAAAAAAAATTGCTAATTGCTAATATTCTGATTTTCTTTGCATAATTTATTTCTTTTGGTGACAGTAATAAAATTTATAAAACAAGAACCAATTAGTAATTTTTTCATGCTTTTTAGAAATTTTGTTTCTAGGCGAAGTTTCTCCTGAAAGCTGGAAAAAAAAAAAATAATTTTTGCTGATGATCACTGTCTTTCAACAGTTCAATTATAGTATTTACATAGTGACAAAGCCTCTCTCTCTCTTTCTCTCGCTTTGTCTCTCTCTCTCTCTCTCTTTCTCTCTCTCTCGCTTTGTCTTTATCTCTCTCTCTCTCTCTCTCTCTCTCTCTCTCTCTCTCTCTCTCTCTCTCTCTCTCTCTCTTTCTCTCTCTCTCGCTTTGTCTCTATCTCTCTCTCTCTACTAGACCAAATCTTGCACACTATTTGAGGGTGTAAAAAATTTTCCGTAGCACCCATTGCCATTGGTACCTCCTCGGTATGGGCCGCAAGGCCTTTTGAGGTACTTCTTTTCCTTGTAACTCCTTGTAACTCTCTTTCTCTGTCTATCTCTCTCTCTCTCTCCATCTCCCCATCTCCCCAAATCTTGCACACTATTTGAGTGTGTAGAAAATTTTCCCTAGCACCCGTTGCCATTGATACCTCCTCGGTATGGGCCGCAAGGCCTTTTGAGGTACTTCTTTTCCTTGTAACTGCTTGTAACTCTCACGTAAAAATTCTATCTTTTTTACTTCATTATTAATTAATTCTATTCATAATGAAGATGGCTTTTTTTTTAAGTGAACTTCAAGTAAGCTTGAAATTACTAAATATAAACGAGATCATCGAGATCATCCGTAATTAGGTTTTACATAATTAATAAACACTTTAATATACAAGATTAAATGTAATTTACATTTGGTGGTTGGATAAACTCTATTTCACAAAGGTTTGGTATCATTTGCTTTCGTTAAAATGGGTAAAATTGATTTATGGAAATACAGTATCCATTTATGTCTAAATAATATATGAATAATTCTATTATATAATCGTTAGCACAGCTAGCTCAGTGGGTAACAATGTTTTCCTGAAGGAGAGTGAAGACGCTCAGGTCGGTGTTCGACTCCCGATGTGCTGGTAATAAGGCATTAGTTGGCTTGAACGGTCTACCAGTTTCTGATCTTTCTCATTCAGTATATTATTAACTCACTGTAATGAAGTTCTCATTCTAAACTCATTTAGCGGTGAGTATACATTGCTATATTTTGTGTATATCACCGATTATCGGGAGGGCACGGTTCCTAATAGGGGGGTCGCGGTGGAGTAAAGGGAAAAGGGGGGGGGGGGATGGCATTTCCGCATTCTGCTTCTCCTCTAATTTTTTCTCTCTCTCTGGCCTCGTTAAAAATTGCAAGATCCTCTCTCTCTCTCTCTCTCTCTCTCTCTCTCTCTCTCTCTCTCTCTCTCTCTCTCTCGTCCTACGAGAAGGTGTCGGCCGTCCGTCGTCAGTATTTGTTGTCATTTTGTAGGGGGTCATTCTCGCCTACTCACGGGGTTAGCAAGCCCCTCGATTCAAATACCAAAAACTAAAGGGGAGTTTGCTCTCAAATAGAGAAAACTAGCCAAGAACGCTTTGGTTGAGCGCAGTTATTCTTCTTCTTGCGTTGCTCCCCTTTCTTTACCTCACTTTCCCCTCATAATAACTTCCTTCTATTATCTCATTTATCTCCTTATGTATCTTCTTTCTCTTATCTTTACACACGGTAATTAGTCTCTTATTTTATTCTGTTAATATTTAAAATTGTTTTATTACGTTTTTATTCATTTTCAAACAAACGAATTTAAAGGATTTTGTTAATATGCCTTTAAAAATTGTAATTTTCGTGTATTCTACTTTTCTTACCTAAACTGAGCACTACATACAGTACATATATGTATGCATACATATATACATACATGCGTACATACTTACACACAGAGGGCCGACAAAAGAAAGTACAAACCACAATGATTGTCTTTCTCAAGAACGAATGGCAAAGTTCATCAATGGAATGCCAGAACGTGTATGTCAGCTTTGCATAATACAAAGGGGAAAGCGACACGATTCTAAATATATTCATTCAATAAATCTATTAATTATTACTTGGTTACTTTTTTTATCAAATCAAAAAATATAGAAAACCCAAAGGTAGCTATTTACTTTACTCTTTGTATACCCTCCGTACACATACATACATACATACATACATACATCCCCCCCCCATATATATATATATATATATGTTAATGAAAATACGTAATTAAAATGTAAGAGAGGTATTTCTTGATCAGTGAGAAAAAGGGCCCATTTCCATTCGTGGCTTTGGTCTTCCTGAATAAGACATTAAAGTATTAAGAGATCTTCAAGAAGTAGGTGTGTGTGTGGGGGGTGGGGAGGCGTGAGGTAGGAAGAGAGAGAGAGAGAGAGAGAGACAGAGAGAAAGAGAGAGAGAGAGAGCGCCTCAGTTTTGTTTCCCATTTGTCCCCCTTTTGAAATTTAAAGTTAACTTTTTCTTTTGCAATTCATCAAGGACAGTTTGAGATTTTATATATATATATATATATATATATATATATATATATATATATATATATATATATATATATATATATCACAAAAACAAATTGCAAAAGCAATTCGTCCGAGTGCTTCGAATTTATTGTAACTTGTCAGTGAACAGCATTTTAGGCACACACACACACACACACACACATATATATTATAATATATATATATATATATATATATATATATATATATATAATTCCAAAATGTGATAACTCAGATTTGTGTCTGGGACAAACCAACCGACCATGCATATGAAGTTTTCCGAACCAATAGCATTCTCTTCTGAAAGATTTATTACTTCGTTGTAATTTAATAAATTTAAGTCTACACTCTTAACTCGTGTCGCGTCTTTGGGTTTGTTTACTGTATTGATTCAATAATACTTCAGTAATTCATTAAAATTGGGGTAAATTTCTTCGGTCCGTAAATAATTAACTTTTAATTAAAATAGCATTTAAAGGATATTGGTAATATTATATACTCTCTCTCTCTCTCTCTCTCTCTCTCTTTCTCTCTATCCACGTGTATATTTGTATGCACGTATGTGTGTACGAGTATATCCATGTATGTTTATGTATGTTTGTACAGTATATTTCTTTATCAACTTTTTAGGGCAGTTTGTTTATAGATTTAATCTTAGTATATTAATATATATTAATCTTTGTTTATATATTAAATATTAAAAAAAAGGTTTCATTCTTTCACAAAGCCCTGCTCCGGCCATATACCCATTCAGGGTACGAACAGCTTGTGGCATTTATTGCCAAGTATAATGAAGGTTATCGTAACAACAAATCTTCTGTATACTAGGTTCATCACCCCCAATGGAAGCAAATATGCTTTGAGTTATCATGATCCAATAAGTGGTTCCATCCACTATATACACACACCCCACATTGAATAATCAATGTGACGTGATTATTCAAAGTGGGGTATAATCAAAGATAGAGTCTACGACCAGAAACCGTGGGACTTCGATCACATGAAGACTTTGATACGCCAAGAGCTCGAGACGTTGAATAATAACAAAGAACTGTATCGTGCTATTTGTTGCTCAGTGGTTCAAAGGTGTAACGTGTGTATTGAACATGATGGAGGACACTGAACAACTTATGTAATAAATAATAAATATTATTCTTCACAAGGTGATTTCAATGTTCTCGGTAAAGCGACTTATGCCGCACCCTGTATATATATATATATATATATATATAATATACACACACACACACGAGGAGGAGTTTGTAGACACCAATCGACCAGGGAAGCACTCCGGGGGGAATGTTAGACAGAAGATAGGGAGTGCTGGAACTCCCGTTTCTCCTGTCACTGTCCTCCTTAGCTGATCTTTTTCTGTATCTCATCTACCCTGTGAGAAGTCCAGCATGCTCTCAAACACACACTTCTCTCCTTATTCTTCACTACATACACATGTATCTTACACACTACATAATCTTTTCAAAATTAAAAAAAAAATGGCATCAACTTCAAGAGCCTCGGAGTCCCCTTGGGAGGGGACCATAAATGTCCTCACTTCTGGTTCTCCCCCCCTGCCGATACCGGGAACGCAGATCCCGGCAGCGTTGGCTGGATCTGTTACCGCCCATTCGAGATGTTCTGGACCTCTGTCTGATTCACTTTTCATAAACTTCTGCAACATTCGTGGCCTTTTCTCAAATTTTCAATCTGTTGAACACCACCTCTCCTCCTCTAAACCTCATCTTCTTTTCCTCACTTAAACTCAGGTGTTTGGGACGACTGACAGTAACCCCTTTTCTGTACTCTCTTACTTTCTCTATACTCAATTTCACACCAAAGGTGGATGTTGCGTATATGTAGGCAATGACCTAACTTTTTCTCGTATTCCCGAACTGGAATCTTCCTACTTTTATACCCTCTAGCTACGCCTTACATTCCAATCTCAAACTAAATACATCTGCGCTGTTTACCTTTCTCCTAATTGTACTGACTATCCAAAATTCTTGACTACCTCACTTCCAAAGTGGAATACATTCTTTCCCGCTCTCCCTTTGCTGAAATCTCCATTTTAGGAGAGTTCAATGTTCACCATCACCTTTGGCTTTCCTCCCATTTCACTGACATCCATGGTGAACCAGCTCACAACATTTCTATCCTAAATGACCTAGAACAGATTGTACAGCACCCTACTCTTGTCCCGATCGCCTTGGAGATAGGCCAACATTCTGGATTTATTTCTTACCTTTGATCCTTCTTCTTACTCTGTGGAACTTTTCTCTCCGTTGGGCTCCTCTGATCACAGTCTTATATCTGTTTCCTTTCCTATCACTGCAATTCGGCCTTTGGATCCTCCCAAGAGGAGGCGCCTTTGGCACTTCGGCGCTGATGATTGGGAGCCATTAGGCAGTACTTCTGTGATTTCCCATGGAATGATTACTGCTTCCGTGGCCGGGGCCCTTCTGAGTGTGCAGAGCGCATCACAGAGGTGATTCTCTCGGGCATGGAGGCATACATTCCATATTCTTTTCATGCTACTAATGCAAAAAAAACCTTGGTTTAACTTTACTTGTTCTAATGCTATCCGCGACAGAGAGGAGACTTTCAGAAGGTACTGTCGCCATCCAACTCCCGACTCTCACTCAGCTTATAGTTCTGCTCGGAATCGTGCAAAATCTGTTCTTCGATTTGCCAAAATTCTTTCATCCGACAAAAAATGTGAAAGTCTATCCAATTCTTCTCGCTCTTTCTGGCATCTAATTAAGAACCTCTTCAACAACTTTACTTACTCTTCTTTCCTCCTCTTTTCCATTCCGACAGCACAGTTGCCGTCTCTTCTCCTGACAAAGCTGAACTCTTCGCTCAAACTTTCTATTAAATTCAACCCTGGACGATTCCGGTGCTGTTCCTCCATCTCTTCCCCCTCTGACTTTATTATGTCTGAAATTAGAATCTCTTCTAAAGATGTTTTTTCTGCCCTATCTGAACTCAACTCTAGAAAGCCGTATGGTCCTGATGGTGTTCCTCCTGATGTTCTGTGCTGACACCCTGCCTAGGCAAACTCTCGTCTTTGTCTCTTATCTGGTACTTCTTCTTCTTGCTGGAAGTTCGATTTCATTCAGCCTGTCCCAAAGAACCCTCAACCCTCCAACTATCGTCCAATTGCTTTGATTTCTTGCCTTTCCAAAGTTTTTGAATCTATCCTTCATAGGAAAATTCTTAAACACCTTTCTTCTCACAATCTTCTTTCACATCGTCAGTATGGATTCCGCAAGGGGCGCTCTACTGGCGATCTTCTTGCATATCTCTCTGACTCTTGGTTATCCTCCTTTCGGGATTTCGGTGAGAATTTTGCTATTGCGCTAGACATATCGAAAGCTTTTGATAGGGTCTGGCACAAATCTTTAATTTCCAAACTGCCTTCCTTCGGTTTCTACCCTTCTATCTGTGCCTTCATCTCTAATTTCCTTTCTGGCCGATCTATAGCTGAAGTTGTAGATGGCCACTGTTCTTCTCCTAAAGCTATTAACGGTGGTGTTCCTTAGGGTTCTGTCCTGTCACCCACTCTTTTCCTTTTATTTATTAATGATATTTTAATTCTCACTTCCTGTCCTATTCACTCTTATGCCGATGATTCCACTCTTCACTTCTCCACCCGCTTCCCAAAGCGTCCCTCACAGCAGTCGCCTCATGGTTCGCGCGAGGCGGCTATGGGGCGCAAAATTGAGCGTACACTTTTCAAGGCACATAACATGTCCGTTTCATGATGGGATTGAACTCAGAATGGTTCCCTGAGGTTTAATTTTTTATTTTTGGCTAAAAATACAATAGTTACCCCTTTCTCTTTGATATATTCAATCCGACGCGAATGCAACGAGTCTTTTGCTTATATTGAGGTCCTGGATATAGTAGGCTAGGTGTAGCTGTAACCTCTAGATCCTGTCACAAAGCTGGATCTATCTGCTTTGCAGATAGCTGGTGAGGTAAGCTATATTTTTGGGGCCTCTTTGCGGGTGACCCGTTGCCCATGTCGGGCTAACATCATGAAAAAGAAAAAACTGTAGTGTTTGTCATTTACCATTACTTATTCGGACTATAGTGGATTTAATTTTCCCAAGAAGACTTCCTTGTTCCATGCACGGTCTGTGTGTATCATATATATATATATATATATATATATATATATATATGATACACACAGACCGTGCATGGAACAATATATATATACACCGTGCATGGAACAAGGAACTCTTCTGGGATAATTAAATCCACTATAGTCAGAATAAGTAATGGTAAATGACAAATACCATAGTTTTTCTTTTTCATGATGCTAGCCCGACGTGGGCAACGGGTCACTCGCAAAGAGATCCCACAAATATAGCTTCCCTCACCAGCTATCTGCAAAGCAGACAGGATCCAGCTTTGGGACATGGATCTAGGGTTTAAAGCAGCCTAGCCCTGCTACATTTAGAACCTCAATATAAGCAAAAGACTCGCTGTCTTCACGTCAGATTGAATACATCAAAGAAAAAGGGGTAACTATTATATTTTAGCCAAAAAACCAAAGCTGGATCCTGTCTGCTTTGCAGATAGCTGGTGAGGGAAGCTATATTTGTGGGATCTCTTTGCGAGTGACCCGTTGCCCACGTCGGGCTAGCATCATGAAAAAGAAAAACTATGGTATTTGTCATTTACCATTACTTATTCGGACTATAGTGGATTTCATTTTCCAGAAGAGTTCCTTGTTCCAGGCACGGTCTGTGTGTATCAAAAAAACTCAGGGGACCATTCTGAGTTCATTCCCATATATATATATATATATATATATAGAGTAGATCGCCGATCATCTGGATCAAATTTTGAAAATTATAAAAAAAATTCGCTAACAACCACACAGATGTTAAACGTCAGCAAAACATGTTTGGATCACGAGTTCATTCCCATATATATATATATATATATATATATATATATATATATATATATATATATATATATACAGTAGATCGCCGATCATCTGGATCAAATTTTGAAAATTAAAAAAAAAATTCGCTAACAACCACACAGATGTTAAACGTTAGCAAAACATGTTTGGATCACTTCGTATCAAAGGGTAGAACACGCCCCATTAACCTTTATCGTTATCAGAAGCGATATTAGACTGTACATGCATTATAATGAGTATGCAGTACTTTGTGTTTCCTTAAAAATTAAAATCGTGCGTTTATTTTTTAAAATCAAAGTTGCTCTTTGTTGGGGTAAAAATGTCTACGAAAAGCAAAAGACTGGTTCTTTCGTTGAATAACAAGGTGGACACTGTGAACAAGTTAAAGAAAGGCGAAAATGATAAAAAGTTAGCAGAGAAATATGGTGTTGGAACTTCAACAATATCAGACATAAAAAAAAATAGTGACTCAATTCTTAATTTTCATTCTGTTTTGGAGAAGGACGATGGAAGTACAGCGCGGAAAGCAACGAAAAAGCCAAAAAATGAGAAAGTGGACAATGCTGTTTACATGTGTTTTTTTTACAAAAGCGGTCATTCGGTCAGCATATTTCAGGTTATGTTCTTTGTGATAAAAACTGTATATAAGGGAAGCTCTGAATGGCTAAGAAACTTTAAATTACGGCACGATATACGTGTAACTTATGGTATTGCAACATACGACTTTTTAATAATGTCCAATTATCCGGATTTTCGATTATCCGGACCACCCTTGGTCCCAATTATTATATATTCTATATATATATATATATATATATATATATATTATATATATAATAAATAAATAAATAAATAAATAAATATATATATATATATATATATATATATGATGTTGTGACGGTGAATTTGTATGCGTAAATCTCATATTAAAATGTAAATAAAAATTGGCAGAAACAAAGAGTGAAGTGATTTTGAAATCGATTTAATTTCGCGTGAAAATTTAAATCTTTTAAAATGAAAACACACAAAAGTAAAGTGATCCGATACCCAAAGTAGAGGCGAAGTTTCTTTCTCAAAAAGAAACTTGTTTGACATCCCCGGATAGATTTATGGTCGAGCAATTAATCTACAAAAGGGAAGATATAGCTTAACAAGGTTCTTTTTCATTATTGAAGCTTGTAAAGCTTTGGGTCTGTTTATTCTTTGGTCTCGCCTAGGGGAAACCCTCGATAGATTTTAAATTTTAATTTAAAATTTTCTTTATTAAGAAAGGCGGAGCGTAAAATATAACGACATTGAGATTAGAGCCAATAGAAGATCAGTAACTTTTGTACGAATAATGTCATGTAATGAGAATGGTTTTGATAGGCCCTTTAGACACTAAAGGGAGGAGTTCTTCTAATCTTAAGGTATAACTTAGAGTTATAAAGCAGTTGTAGTTCTGTCCTGTAAAGTTGAAGTGGTTTTGAGAATATTTGAACGCTGTGGCATGATGGAAAATTTCTAAGTTGATTTAAAACTGTCTCGCGTTGTTAAAAAATCTGAATTTCCTTTGTTTTACTCGAACATGTTGTAAGAGCTTAATGTTAGTCGACAGAAAAGAACTTTGTGAAATTTCTTTGAATTTAATTTTTGTTCCCATATCAAATTCTATACTTGTAGGTTTGCGGAATATTCTGTTTCCTCAGGGAAGAGTAAATATCTTGTGGTGATCTTGTGTCCCGAGGAAACCGGTGAAGTTAGTGCATGGCCATTTGAAGCCTTTGTAAAAATTTACTTGATTAATTAACGAACTTTTTCCCTGGAAAAATCTGCGAAACTCGTGTAGAAATTTGAGAGTAAATTTCCAAAAAAACTTTTGTAAATAAGGTGGAATTTAGTGCTATTTCTAGAGTTACACACAAATAAAATCCCTCTGCATGAATCCTTTTTGAGACTTGAATAATTGCAAGCATTTTTCTCTAAATTGAAAATTTGTTTTTTTTAAACAAAATTTGTAATCGTACATCTGTAGATTTTTTTAAATTTTATGTCCCACCTTGAGTGAAAGCTAATAAAGGTTATACGAGGGAGTGTGTTGTTTCTATGCTACCTTGGAATAGGGCTCTCTTGTAAGTTGAAGGTAAATTAACATTGAAAGTCTAAATTTAAAGTGGGCTTCAAGTAAGCTGAGAAAACTGCGCGTATAAAGTGAAAGGCCATCCGAGTGGATAGGCAGTCATCCTGAACAAACGAACCTGCGCGCGCAATAAGTGCAACCGAAAGAGGAGTTGCATCACAATAGATACACTCATTTACTTACTTTTAGATACTATTTGGGACTTCGAACGACGGTTCAGGTTCGACTTGCAGTTGACCCTTCCAGAGCATCCCGCCTCATTTGCAAGATTTGGTGGAGGAAGGAATTAGTTTTCCGCCGTCCTCCCCCCTCGTAGTATATATATATATATATATGTGTGTGTGTGTGTTACAGGGAATCTATGTAACTAGAGATTTCATGAAATCACTAAAATGTTCAGGGTCGTTAAGCCTACGAGAAAATTATTGACTGCCCGGTAAGGTCAGCTGTCAGCCGTATTTCTTCAATGTTTTTCCACGCTCTTAGGATCGCCAGTCCGGAATACATGGATGCCGAATTAGAAAAAATCAACAGTATTGGAAGTGATTTGTGTTACCCACCTGCTTTTATAGAATCTTGTCTTACCAAGGCAAAACGAACTTTCTATCGTGTGAATAAATAACCCTCGCACTTTGTTGAAGAATATTTTAGTACTTCCATTTTTCCCGGGCTTTTTAGGCATTGCTAATGTATCATACTTAAACTTTTGAATATTAATGTAGTATTTTCATATGACAATATGGTGAAAAATATCATAGTAAAAATTAGCCCTACCAATAATTCAGGCATTATCTATAAAATTGGTTGTAAACAATGTGATTCCTTTCACAATGGACAGACGGGAAAGGATTTGCACGCGCGTGTAAAACAGCATCAATATTCCGTTAGAACGGGACAGTCGTCCAGTGCCCTTTTCGTCCATTTGTCAGAGTTATCCCACTGTATTGATTGGAATAATGCTTCAATTTTGTTTCACTCAAGCAACATTGTTAATAGAAATATTCTTGAGTCTGCTTTTATTCAACTTGCAAATAATTTCAGTATTAGCCAGGGCCTTTTTTCGCTTGATCCTGTTGTTTTGAATTCGTTCAGAACAGATTTAGACAAGAGGGGCAAAGTGATAAAACTCTGGTAGCTTTCCTTATAAATTTATGCTCCTCCTACAATTTTTATTTTTCTATTTTATTTTTTTTGTGACCTATATATAGGGAAACTAAAAGCACACTCAGCGGCAGGACCGGATAAATGGAATGCCATACTGATCAAAAACTGCAAGAATGCAATCGCTGAACCCCTATATTGGATATGGAGAAGATCACTAGACACAGGAGAAATACCGGGCATCCTGAAGAGCGCGAACATAGTCCAATATATAAAGGAGGCGATCGATCCGAGGCCAAAGACTATAGGCCAGTATCACTTACATCTCATTTCACTAAAATATTTGAAAGAATAGTTAGACAGAAAATTTATGACTTTTTGGAAACCCAGAAAAAATTAAAGGATAACCAACATGGGTTTCAGTCAGGCAGATCATGCCTATCACAACTAATGGAACACTACAATAACATTATTGATACACTTGAAAGTAATGAAAACTATGATGTAATATACACAGACTTTGCCAAAACGTTCGACAAGTGTGACCATGGAATCATAATATACAGTGTCCGTAAAGTCATGGTGGGATTTTAAATAGCTATATTATTGCAACGAAACATGATAATGAGATGAAAAAAAGGCAAATTGAAGAACAACTCTAAAAGAATAACTTTATTTAACGTAGTTCGATATGGGCTCCTCTGGTAGCCCTGCAGACATCTAGGCGGTGATTCAATTCCAGCCACACACGCCCAAGAACATCAGGAGTGACGGATGCGATAGCTTCCGTGATTCGCTCGCGCAAGTGATGAATATCCCTAGTGGGTACACTGTACACGCTTTGCTTGACGTAACCCCACAAATAAAAGTCCAAAGGTGTCAGGTCCGGAGAGCGTGGAGGCCATGGCTTCCATCCTCCTCTTCCTATCCATCTCTGTGGAAATTTTTCATTAAGGAATTCTCGAACAACGTTGGCATAGTGCGGAGGAGCACCATCTTGCTGAAAGATTACATTATTGTCAATAAATTGGGGTACTGCAAAATGTTCCAACATAGCGAGGTAGTTGTGTGACGTCACAGTGGGTTCCGCGAAGAAAAATGGGCCAATCACTCGATCTCGTGCTAGAGCACACCACACATTAACTTTCGGGCTATTACGCTCATGTTCAACATAGGCATGTGGACAGCCTAGACTAACTACGAGATAAAGGTTAAGCTTAGCCTAGACTAACTACAAGATACAACTTTGAGAGTTGTTCTTAAATTTGGCATTGTTTCATCTCATTATCATGTTTCGTTGCAATAATATAGCTATTTAAAATCCCACCATGACTTTACGGACACACTGTATAAACTGAAATACAGTATATGGGAATAACAGGAAAATTAGAGAAATGGATATATCATAATTTCCTTAGTGAGCGGCGGCAAGTCGTTACAGTACAAGGAGTATCTTCATCAGAATCAGAGGTCCTCATCTCAGTACCACAAAGAACAGTATTAGCTACACTACTTTTCATAATCAATTAATCATGCTGACTGACATAGATGAGGAAGTTACCAGAGACAGCACAATAACATCCTTTGCCGATGAAACACAAAGTAAGATAGTAAACAAAACAAAGAGAATAACTGGGCAGATACTGAGAATCTTTAAACGAAGGAGAGGAATATAATGATTCCTCTACTGAAAACACTGATCATACCCAAATTGGAATACTGCTCGGTCCTAACATCGCCATATAAAAAAAAGACATTAGACAACTAGAAGGGATTCAGAGAAGCTTCACAGTTAAGATCAATGGGTGCAAAGAACTAGTAAATTACTAGGAAAGGTTACGCGAACTAAACCTATATTCACTGGAAAGGAGAAGAAAGAGAGACACCATTATTTACACTTGGAAAATAATGGAAACTAGTCCCTAATCTTACTCTGAAACCTGTAACTCCCCAAACAACGGTGGAAAGTAGAAAAGGAAGATTGTGTCGTGTTCCCAAATTAAAGGCTAGACAGGGAACATCCTTAACCCTGAAAGAAAATAGTTTTGTTGTGAGAGGACCAAAACTGTTTAATCAGATGCCAAAGACCTAAGGAACACGAGTGGTGTTGCAGTGGACATCTTCAAAAGAAGATTAGACGCCTGACTCAGAACAATCCCCGATGAGCCGGGCGTACCTCGCTCTGTGAGGTGGAGAGTACAAGAAACCAACTCATTACTTCACCAGGCCAACTCGAGAGGAGGGGCGACAAGCATGACCTTCGTGAAATGAGGAATCATCGCACGGAATATTTGAAAGGTTGAGAGGTATGATGTAAACCCACAGAGAAAAAGAAAAATGATTTCAAGGCCTTTCGTGTATATACACGAAAGGCCTTGAAATCATTTTTTCTTTTCCTTGTGGTTTTGCATCATTCATTCATTTCACGTGTTTAATTGTGAAATTCATCCCATATATATATGTTACCGGCAAACTCCGACGAAACGGTAAACCGCAGATTGCCTAGGCATTCCGCGGATTCCCCGTCGATATTTGGCAAGACCGAAATATTCTTTTATTTCGCACTTTGTCTAAATGTTAACAGGCACTCTAAGGAATGCCTGCATGGGATTAGTCAAGGTCAAAGTTTATTTCGGACTTTGCCTGGCATTCAGGCAATCTGCGAAGTGCCTAATAAAAGGTTTCAACAAGTTTGCTCTGTTGCTCTATCTTTACAAAAGATTAATGGTCATTCGTGTATTAGGAGTTGACGATGCTGCTGCGTTTCGTGCGTCTCGTGCTTTTAAGTTTGTATTTTAGCGAAAATGGAAGATAGTTCTGTGAACGTTACTTGTGAAATAGTGAAAACTGAAATGAAAACTAAGTTTAAAGAAAACAAGAAAATGTGATAAAGCGGGACAACACGTTTTTAATTGATTCCAAACAAAAGTACAATGACATTATTGTAGAAGTAGAAACTGCCAAAGCGAACACTTAAAAAATCTTCGTAGATTACGGGCGGCTTAAACGTTATATGATGTATTGTGCATTGGTGACGTGAAAAACTCATTGTTCCAATGACGGAGGGGAGTAGTGACACGAAATACTACGTCAGTAATAACGAACTTTTCGGTGTTATTCGTGCTGCTCATCTTGAGTGCGGTCATGGAGGTGGAGATCGAATGTTAAAAGCTTTAAATAGGAAATATGCGAACGTAACTAGAGAGGCAATCGTAAGCTATTTACATTTATGCGTGATATGTGCAAAGAAAAAAGCCATCCCAATAAAGGCTTTGTAGTGAAACCTCTACTTTTTAAGGAAGTGAATTCTCGAGCGCAGGTTGATCTAATATGCAAACATGCCGGGATGGCGATTATAAATATTCTTAATTATCAGGATCATTTATCCAAATTTATAATGCTAAGTCATCTTAAAACGAAAAGAGCTGAGGAAGTTGCGTATATTTTGATTAATATATTGTGCCTATTGAGCACTCCTTCAGTTCTGCAATCAGACAATGGAAGAGGGTTTGCTAATCGTGTGGTGGGAGCTAAAGCAGATATGGGCTGAGCTAGCGATAGTGCACGGGAAACCTAGACACTCCCAAAGTCAAGGGAGTGCCGACCGATGCAATCAAGATGTAGAGAACATTGTTGTAGCTTGGATGGAAGCAAACAAGAGTAAACGTTGGAGTGAAGGTCTTAAAAGTTTCGTTAGCTGCAGAAAAACAATGCTTTTCACAGCGGCATTTGTCAGACTCCATTTGAGGCTATGTTTGGTAAGTAGATTGAACCCTATGTCTATCAAAATATATCATACACAATACTAAAAAAATCGGTTTTCCGTAGCTACACAATTAGACTGATTTTTATACCCAATATACAATAGCATATGGGTATTACAAGTTTGCTACAAAGTATTTAACGCCAAGAAATAATAATGCTAGAAAAAACTAACGACAGATTTGTCATTAATACCACCTAAAAATCCTAAATCCGCTTGTCTGTCTGTGTGTCTGTCTGTCAGCTAAATAACTCGAGAACGGATTGAGCTAGTAAATAAACGGTGAAACAAAACACTTGAAACAAACTTTCAATTTAGTTTATTTAACTTGCTTAGTTATACAGGGTGAGCAAAAAGTTCCTGTGCACCTGCAAGAAGTGTAGTAAACCAGTACCTGCACTGTGTTAGAAGTGGACAGGTGCACAGGGACTTTTCGCTCACCATGTATTATAATTATTTTCTTATATTTATTGTGTGCATTATTGCAGGCAGAAGAGCTTATATTGGAATACAGTCATTACCAGACTCAATAAAGACGCTTCTTAAGACTGAAGAAGATTTAGAGGAAGCACTAAATTCTATTCCTGAAAATGATAACACGAACAGCCAAACTAAGATGGATGAAACCGATGACGTTCCGCAACTTGATAATTTGCCAACAGATATTACTATTTGTTATGTATATGGAAAAGAAACTTCAGGAGCGCATATATGTCGCAGTTGTGGATGACACGTACACGTCATTTGCGCACAAAATTCTAGTAATGCGGATGAAGAAGGTTATGGCACCTCGGTTTTTATGTTCTCTGTGCTCCATAAAGTAGCCATGTTTTCGAAAAAGACAAAAGCAATCGAAGGTTTAAACCTACAAGCTGAAAAAATGAAGAAGATATCTAATCTCCAGTTTCCAGAAATCAAAATCGGGACTTCCGTAGCAATTCCGATTCCTAACATTGATAAGAGAAAAGGAGACCCCCATAATTTAATTGGAGTTGTTATGGATGTAACGGAAGAAGTCTATTATAAAATAGGAACCAAGCGAGGCATAATCAGTTCGCTATACTCCCGTAATCAAATACAACCATGCAAAGAAGTATTCCTTAAATCAGAAGATGTTCCCGAGTCAACCATTTCCTTGGGGCTATTAACAGTCAGGAGTCTTTGTTTGGAGGACAGGGCTTTATCAGGGGCACCAAAAAGTGCGTCGCTAACTTTTGCAATTGCAAAAGGAAGAAGGTTTTGTGCAATTCAAAATGCCATAATGCTAATTCTTGCTGCAATAAATGAGTTTTAAAATTTTGCTTTTGCTCAAACTTTTTCTTTAAATGTTTAATTAATAATATTCTTTATGTTTCGTGTGTTTATTGTTGCTCTAAAGTTCAATAAATATAACATCTTGTTATATATAGGTAGTTCTTTGATCATCCTCAGATTGCCTGTTAAGATTTAAACAAAGTACGAAATAAAAAGTTGAAACCTGTTTATTAGGCACTTCGCAGATTGCCTGAATGCCAGGCAAAGTCCGAAATAACGCTTTACTTTGGACCTTGACCAGTGGTGGGCACCGTTAACCAAAAAGTTAACTTCGTTAACCGCTAATCCGTTAACCAAAAAGTTAACTTCGTTAACCGTTAATCCGTTAATTCGTTAAACATGTAACGGAAGTTACCGATAAACCGTTAACGTTAACTTTTATTATAAAAAAAATGAAAAACACAATATATATAATTTAATTTTCCCTCTTCTTCTCGTTCTCCATTTTGTCCATGAGATGCATGTTGCCCTTCATGAAAATTAGCATATCAAAGTTTTCATCAGACAGGGATGATCTCTTGGCCCTCAGGATGTCCTTGCCCATAGAGAACAAACGCTCCACTGCAGCACTGGAGGGGATGGCAGAGATACTAAAGAGTAAACAGCCTCTGGCGCCACACGCTCACATTTACTTCTCAACGCCATCTATTATCTCATAAAGAAACTAATTCACATTGGGACTTGAAAGTACCGGCAGGATCAACCGGGTAGAAAAATAATTATGGAGATTTTAAAGATGTGGTACCTAGAAGTACCGCCAGGACATAAAGGGTTAAGGTGAAAACGCTCCCATTGTAAGACATCAATTGACTTAATTTATGTCATCAAAGTGACATGAGAATTGAAATCTTACCTGATCAGTTTTATGGTTCTTGAAATGTATCAAGGAGACTACTAATAAGGTACTCACAGACATATTATAAATATACATGACTTACTTGACAACGATTATTTTTAAATATTCACTAGCACAAACATGTTGCGCAAGAGACAGACTGCAAATGAAACGAATGTAGTTATTTGTTGTAGTTGTTACATATATATTATTGAAAGTGCCTTAAAATGCTCGTGATATTTCTTGAAAGAAGTTGAAACATTCAACTCAAATGGCAAATCTTTCCGCCTGATTTTACAGTCGACCATGTTTTGCTCAAACCAATGCCATAAATAACTACCATATTTGGTAAGACACAAATTGTGGCGACGGAAACAAATATATCGCCTGATTTTGCACTGCGGAAATGGAAATTCGTTCATCACTATTAACAGTGGCGGATTAATTGCGCACCTGCTCAGCACTGAAAATAATAGAAACTTTTAAACGTTTATTTATGAATTTTTTGGGTTAACGGACTTGAGTTAACGGAAGTTAAATGTAACGGAAGTTAATTAGTCCGATAATGATTTTCAAAGTTAACTTAAAAGTTAAATCGTTAACGAAAAAGTTAACTTCGTTAATTAACGATTAACGGATTAACGGTTTGTGCCCAGCTTTGACCTTGACTAATCCTATGCCTATGCAGGTATTCCTCAGATTGCCTGTTAAGATTTAGACAAAGTGCGAAATAAAAGAATATTTCGGTCTTTGCCAAATATCGACGGGGAATCCATCCACGGAATGCCTAGGCAATCTGCGGTTTACCGTCTCGTCGGAGTTTGCCGGTAACATATATATATATATATATATATATATATACACACGTATACACACAAACACTGGAATGCTTATAACTGTTATTAATGCAAGGGTTTGAGCGAAAACGCTAATTTTCGTTTTGCGCGTGTCTTCATGTCAGATTTGCTGTTTTGTGGTTCCATAAATTAAGCATTTAAATACGAAAAAACAACAAAGAAGCAGTTGAACTCAAAAGCATTTCATTGTTTTGGCTATCTTCTTTCTTCTTTTATAATATATACATGCATTGTTGCGCTGACACCTTCTCTCTCTCTCTCTCTCTCTCTCTCTCTCTCTCTCTCTCTCTCTCTCTCTCTCACATATGAAAATTTATTTTAAATTAAATTTGCAAAAGTAATGCATTAGAACTAAAACAAATGTTCAAATTGATGTCTTCTTTTGGAACCTTTATTTTGTTGCAGGTAGAATAACACGCAATGGCTAATATGGGAGTGAGTTACACTCGTGAGTAAAAGGCCTTCGAAGGCCTTTTCCATATACTGTATATACACCATATATATTCTATATATATAACTCTCTCTCTCTCTCTCTCTCTCTCTCTCTCTCTCTCTCTCTCTCTCTCTCTCTCTCTATCTTTTTAAATGCAAAACTGATTCGTGTATGTATGTATGTCATACAACTAAAAGAATTAAAAGAAAGAATTGTTGTGCCACTAACAAAGATTTTTAATGCACCTATTTCTGAGGGGTGCGTACCAAATAATTTCAAGTTAGCAAATGTAACACCTATTTTTAAGAAAGGCGATAAAGGTGCGGCGGGAAATTATAGGCCAATCAATAATTAGGGATCGTATAGTCGAACACTTGGAATTGCATAACTTGATTAGAAATACGCAGCACGGTTTTAGGCGAAACAAATCTTGCTTAACTAATCTTTTAGAATTTTTTCAAAGCGTGGTTGAAGTTTACGATAGTCATCGGGTGGTTGATGTGTATTTAGATTTTCAAAAGGCGTTTGACACCGTACCGCACAAAAGACTCATTGAAAAAACTAAGGCTCATGGAATCTGGGGTGTAGTAATAAATTGCATAGAAGAGTGGTTGCGAGGTAGGAAACAGAGGGTGGTCGTTGATGGAGCGGAGGCTTCTTGGGCTAATGTAGCGAGCGGCGTTCCTCAGGGTTCTGTATTGGGTTCCTTGCTTTTTCTTATATATATTAACGATTTAGATGTCGGTCTAGTCAGTACAGTTTCAAAGTTTGCGGATGACACGAAGTTGGGTGGTAGGGCAATTAATGATGAAGATAGAGGTAAAATCCAGGAAGATCTGAACAAAATCGTTGATTGGTCAGTCACATGGCAAATGAGATTTAACGTCGATAAGTGCAAAATTTTACATATAGGTTCGCGTAACGGTAATTTTGCGTAGAGTATGTCAGGGAAGGAGTTGGCAAGCGTAGAACAGGAAGAAGATTTAGGAGTTATCGTCACTGGTGATTTAAAATTGGCGAAACAAAGTACAGCAGCGGTCAATAAGTCGAACAAGGTGCTAGATTTTATAATTAGGAATTTTGAGTACAAATCGCGCTATATTATTGTTCCTCTTTATAAATCATTAGTTAGAACTTAGAACCCATTTGAAGTACGCGAATCAATTTTGGAATCCGCATATGTGCAAAGATATAGATAAAATCGAAAGAGTTCAGAAACGAGCAACTAAGATGATTCCGTCGCTTAGGTCAAAGTCACGAGGATAGGCTTAAGGAGTTAAAATTGACTACACTCGAGACTAGGAGGCTAAGGGGTGATCTAATCCAGGTTTTTAAAATTATGACTGGGTTCGATAACGTAAATAGAGATAGCTTTTTCGAAATATCACAATATAATACGACTAGAAATAACGGGTGTAAGTTGACAAGTAGAAGGTTCGAGACAGCAGTTGCCAAAAACTTTTTTACGCATAGAATAGTAAATAGCTGGAATAGTTTGCCGGTAGAAGTAATTAGTAGCACGTCTATAAACATGTTTAAAAATCGATTAGACGCATATGTTGATAGATTGGGTATAGTTTAAGGTAGTAAAACTGGGGTTTTTGTGGTTCGGAACCCACGTAAAATTGTAGGTCCCCTCCGCCACCACGGAGGACATGCGCAATACACAACTACAGCCACAGTTAGGTAGACCAACCATAAGTAGGTCCTAGGGTCTTTGTTGGTCTGAAACATTTTAACATTATATGTTACGGCCTTTTTGCGAAATCGTCCGTTTTGCAAAAAGGTCAGCCTTTTCGCAAAATGGCCAAAAACCAGGCCTTTTTTAATAATGGCATTAAATGCCAGGCCACTCTGCAAACAGGCCGGCATATTGGCCATTTGGCAAAATGACTGGTAATGCTGTCGGCCATTTTGCGAAACGGCAGCCCTTCACATTGAACCGGACAGTGAGTGGTCGGTTAGGTCAACTGAATGCCCGGTTAGGTTAACTGAATTCGTGGTTAGGTCAACTGTCCGCCCTTGACGGTTGATTAGGTTAAGGCGTGATATTTTCGTTGTTTAACGAAAATATCACGCCTTAACATAACCAATCGCCAAGGGCAGACAGTTGACCTAACTGGGTATTCACGTAACCTAACAGGCATTCAATGATTTAAATTTCAATAATTTCAATAATTTCAACCGAACTGAATTGAATCTCTTAACTGAAGACTTGCCTTTTCGCAAAATGGCCGGCTGGATAACCAGCCCTTTTGCAAAGTGGCCAATATGCCGGCCTGTTTGCAAAGTGGCCGGCATTGTAATACCCATTTCCAAAAAGGCCATCACATTGGCCTTTTTGCAAATGGGCCGGCCATTTTGCAAAAAGGCCGATTTCGCAAAAAGGCCGTAACATACGAGTATACTTATCTATTTATATATATGCGTGACTTTGTGTGTGTGTGTGAGTCTATATGTGTGTGTGTGTTTTTTGTTATATGTATAGATGCACATTAGTACGAGATATACACCTTTTATTCTATCTAGTATACCTCGTTTCTAAAACTATAAAAGGGTGTTATCTTAAAATGAAGGTAACGTATGCCCTCCCAACCGCCAAATTTCACCCTTGAATCCTTCATACGCAGACTTTACGATTCACCATTAATTTCTCGGGAAGTCAAGTCCTGCATCTTAGAATGTCATTTTAGGCAATAATCCTTAGGGATATAGAAGAGAAGGGAGAAATAGATTGCCTTAATTAGTGTTAGGTTGATGCCATTTGGCTTAACACGATATAACGAAGAAAGGATCGAGTTATGGGTTTTGCAAGCTTAATGGCTCTGGTGAAAGGAAAAGAAGATACGTCGGTGGAGGAAGGCGAGCAGAGATGTGGTAGAGGGATGGGGAGAGGGAAGGGTGTGGGGTGGGGTGGGGGGGGGGATAAAGCTTTTTTTTTCCTTTCCACCCTTAATCGGATTGTGAATTTGTATAACGAAAAAAAAATGTTTAAATTATCAGCTGCGTTTCGTAAATTATTGTCTGAGAAGAAATTTTTAGTTTGTTATTTTTAACTCGCTTTATTTCTCTCTCTCTCTCTCTCTCTCTCTCTCTCTCTCTCTCTCTCTTTTCTCTCTTATTTTCTCTCTCTCTTTGCTTGCCTCGTATACTAATTTCGTTAGACGTGAGTAATATCACTTCGAGTCGTGCAGAGCTTACATGATAATAAAAAATGTACATTGGAGTTCAAAAGAATTGACAAAACATTCGCATAAAAAGGCATAAAAAGAGAGATAGATAGATAGATAGATATAGCTTATATATATATATATATATATATATATATATATATATATATATATATACTGTATATACACACGAGTGTATATATAAACAGTGGCGCTCATAAGTATTCATACAGAGAAATATTTCAGTTTTATTCTTCCTTATCTTTTGTATCATGGCTAGGATAGTTATGAAAAAGTCACTGTTCATTTGGAAAAATGTAACAGATAAAAAAATAAGTTTAATTCCAACATATAATGTAAAACATCACATTTGAGGAAAATTTAAAAAAAAGTTAAAATACAAAAATTTTCATACATTTATTTACAAATTTTTTTAATACCTTGTACGTCTATCTTATGCTTGAAGAATTTAAAATTTTTATCAGTAGTTGGCTGCTTATTGATTAGAAACTGTTGGCAGTTCTGAACTCTAGAATTTTCTCTGTTAATCTTCATGGAAGACGGATGACTGTACAACTCATTAGTAAGCAATGGATCGTCATGTTAAAGAGCTGACTACAGATCTCAAGATCTGTTATTGCTGCACACGAGTCTGGAAAAAGTTATGGAAAGAGAGAAGATAGGAGATAGGAGATAGAAAATAGGAGATAGGCGAAGAACTTCGAATTCCATTTACGACGGTCGCTTCAGTTATAAAAATATATACAAATTTTGGAACAATGAATACTCTACCAAGGTGTGGACGACCCTGCAAGATTTCAGAATGTACAGTTATAAACGGATTGGAAGAATGGCTGCTGCGAATCCACGAGTGACTGCGGGTGATATTTAATAAACATTAAGACCGTCTAAGATCCATCCCTCTACTGTACGTCGTACATTGAGAAAGAGTGGTCTGCATGGAAGAGTTGCACGAAGAAAGCCTCCGCTACGAAAAGCGCACAAAGAAGCTCGTTTAAAGTACGCTAATGATCATCAAAATGGTGGATTTACATTCTGAAAGAAAGTTCTCTGGACAGACGAGATCAAAATTGAATTATTCGGGAAATAAATGCAAAAAACTTCACTTTCCATTCGTGTTTCTATATCCACCCGAGGAGGATGCCAGTGGGCGTCGAAACTGTTGTGGAAATAAACTCTGTCTATTAGAGTGGGTTTTTATTTTCATATTCGGGAAATGTTTGGCGAAAATCAAATACTCCATTCGAGGAAAACCCATCCTTTCTACGGTTAAACATGGTGGTGTTAGTTTCGCTTCTTTGAGGATACGTTTGTGCTTCTGGTCCAGGAAAGCTTGTTGTTATCAATGGATTCATGAATCCGAAGAAGTATCAAGAAATTTTAGAAGAAAATGTGTTGCCTTCAGTTTGGAGTTGCGAATGGGTCCCAATTGGGTACTGCAACAAGATAATGATCCAAAACATAAAAGTAAGGGCACCATGAAATGGCTTCGACAAAAGAATTTCAAGCTTCTCCAGTGTTCCAGTTAAAGCCCAGATTTCACTTTAATTGAGAATTTATGGTTTGATTTGAAAAATAAAAACTCGGCAAGAAACCCCTTCGAATCTGGACGAATTGCAACAATTTGCTTTAGCCCTTTGACGACGGGTATATGTTTCCTTGAACTTAAAAGTTGGTTTTATTGTTATTTACAATTAGATATGTTAGTAACTATAGTCACTTAAATGACGCTTCTTGGGTTAATTTTCCGGCAACTAAACAATACCTTTATAAACATGTAGATGTATTTGTAGAAACGCTGCTTCATTGTACAATTCATATTATTATTCCGTTGGGACAAATATGTCCCTTGGTCCTCAAAGGGTTAAAAGAATGGGTTAAAATTTCTACTGAGAGATATCGAAACCTCGTAGAAAAATATCCAAAACGAATCCTTGAAGTCATTCAAGCAAAATGTGGACACACAAAGTATTAAATAATTTTGTAAGTAAATGTACGAAAACTTTTGCATTTTAACTTTTTTTTTTTTCCCCCTCAAATTCTTTGATGTTTTACATTTTATGTTGGAGTTAAACTAAATTTTTTATTTGTTAAATTTTCATAACTATCCCCTATGTATGGTACAAAAGATAAGGACGGATATAACTGAAATATTTCTCTGTACGAATACTTATGAGTCCCAATATATATATATATATGGAATAACATGCATGAGCACGCGTTGTTTCTGTATGGAACATAAATGCCTCCACCAGGATTCGAACCAGGGACTTCCTTATTAGGAGTTGCGAGTGGTAGCATGACAGTGCAACGCGATATAAATTAATATAACTCTGTTGTATATTTAAGGGACGAGGAAACACTTAACTTTGCGTCCAGAGGTGTTATACGGTGTTAACCCCCCAGCACTATAGGTAATGGCAGCATTTAATTCAAATATCTCTTGCGTAGCACTGGATTCCATATAATAGATGGAATAGCACGTATGAGCACGCGCGGTTTGTGATGGTAGTGCTCGAAACTCGAACTCAAAAGGTCCCGGGCTCGAATCTTGGTGGGGCAATTTTGTTTCATATACACTCGGACCTCGCTAATTCGACACTCGGTATTTCGGATATCACGATAATTCGGCTATTTTTGTGCGTGTCGAAATATCAGGCAAATTTTACCAAATCTTCCGAAATTTGCCTGATATTTCGACACGCAAAAAAATAACCGAATTATCGCGATATCCGAAATACCGAGTGTCGAATTAGCGAGGTCCGAGTGTATATATATATATATATATATATATATATATATATATATATATATATATATATATATATGAGAGAGAGAGAGAGAGAGAGAGAGAGAGAGAGAGGAAAAAATTTCTTATATCTTACACCGAACCTGAAAAGATACTATAATCTTTGTAGATTTTGCATCATATCTCTCAAGATTATAATGAAATTTTGAGGCGTAATTATAGTCCTAGCTCGTAAATCCAAAAGAAATCCATAAGAACGGGTCCTGAGTACTCTTCATCTACTCTACAATATATTTGGCTTTGTGAAAATTTGCAAAGTTTCACTTTACGACAAATATACAGGGTGTTCGAAAAGTTCCGTCATTCCCTACAAAATGTAATGTACGTATTGTAATACCAATTTTATTTTTGTGTGATTAATTGAATTTATATGTGATTCATTGACATTTTCTTTTCTTTTCCAGGTATTAGAGTTGTGTGAACAATGGCAGACCAGTCCACTCACACTCTGGAGGAAAGGATAGTGATGAGCACATGGGCTCATGAAAGGTCATATACTGGCAAAACGATGCATGATATCCAGAATGATTTCAACACAAGATTCAATAAGGCTGTACCACCAAACAAGACGGTATTACGTTGGGAGAAAAAGCTGTTTGAAACTGGCTCCATCAAGGACAGACCAAGGTCGGGAAGACCAACAACGCGAGCAGAACAATGTGAAGGTGTGATTGCATCGGTGGTTCGTTCACTGAAAAAATCACTTCGGAAACAATCACAAGAACTTGCAGTCCCCATGTCCACAATGAGAGATCACATGACAAAAGATCTCGACATGAAACCATACTACCGCCCGTCGCGGTGCACAGTGCACACACAGATATTCTTGATTAGTAACTGCATTTACTGTAATTAAAGTAATTATTGCTAATGACTTTTCTTGAATTACACCTACCACAAATAAATACAATTAATCACACAAAAAAAAAATTGGTATTACAATATGTACATTTTGTAGGGAGTGACGGGACTTTTCGAACACCCTGTACATTTTTTAGTTTAAATAAAGAAATAACGTATTTATCACATTGTTGAGATGGATGTGTGGAGTGACGAGGAGGGATAGGGTCAGAAATGAGCATATAAGAGGGACAGTGAAGGTGGCGGAAGCATCTAAGAAGGTGCAGGAGGACAGGCTGAGGTGGTATGGACACGTCAGGAGAAGAGAGGAGGAGTATGTGGGGCGCAGAGTGCTGGAGATGGAGTTGCCGGGACGGAGAAGAAGAGGAAGACCGAAGACGAGATGGAGGGACTGTGTGGTGGCGGACATCAGGGAGAAGGACTTGGAGGAAGACGTGGTATACGACAGAGGAGAGTGGAGAAGACGAACCAAAAACAGCGACCCCATGTAAAGATGGGATAATAAGCTGCGGAAGAAGAAGACTAACGCATCTCTTCCTTTTGTATACAGTTCTTAAAATTAACCCTGAAACAGGCCAAAGTTTGCTTTTTTTTACATATTTTGCATTTCCATTCTTTTGATACATCCTCTCTCTCTCTCTCTCTCTCTCTCTCTCTCTCTCTCTCTCTCTCTCTCTCTCCATATACTGTATATATATATATATATATATATATATATATAATATATATACATACACACACCGGGTGATTACAAATGATCTTCCCGATTTTAAACACTTATTGTGGAAAAAACTAACAAAACTACAGCGAAAAGCAAGATATACAAATAAAGAACTCAAAACGTTTTATTTACGAACTATTGAAATTCAATATGAGCTCTTTTTGTGGCTCTACAGACATCAAAGTAGTATTCTGTTTCCCTCCATACATTTTGTAGCATATTATACTGAACTTTTCTAACAGCCTCACGTATCCTTTCCTTCATATGTTCCAAAGTTGTTGCCATTCATGGAACAAAAACTTCATTTTTGACATAGCCCCAGAGGAAGAAGCGAAGGGTGGTTAGATCGGGCGAACGAGCCGGCCAAGGAATTGGTCTCCCCAAGCTCGATCCAATGATCATGCACTTACTCATTCAAGAATATTGTGACCTCAAAAAAGCCACAAAAGGAGCTCATATTGAACTTCAATAGCTTGTAAATAAAACTTTTGAGTTCTTCTTTATTGCATATCCTGTTTTTCGCTGCAGCTTTGTTAGTTTTTTCATAATAAATGTTTAAAATCGGGAAGATCATTTGTAATCACACTGTATTATGCAGTGTACTTTACATAATACACTCAAAGTGTACTTATATATTTAAGCAGTGTTCACACGAAACTTTATACATCTACGAGTGTATATATAAATAATGATTGGGGTTGTTTAACCTCCTTCGCAACATCTAAGGTCATATGACGGAGGGGACCTACAGCTTTACGTGGGATCCGAATCACGGGTCGCTACATAATCTGGACGCGGAGGACGGTCTCCCATCCAACTACTACCCAGACCCAATGTCGTTTAACTTCGCTGATCAACGGGAAGCGATGTTACGACATTGGCTACGACGTAGACATATATATATATATATATATATATATATATATCAAAGGTATATTTTTACCAACCCATATAAAATTTATCGCAGAATTATCTCTATTACGTAGCGTCGAGGGATCTTCCGTCTACCATATCTCCAAAGGTATATAATATACTAAGATAAACTCAGACTTGGATGATGTTTTCCCAAATTTTAAGCGTTCCAGTCAGGTCAGGATCCCATTGACGCACGTGACCTGGGAGTATAAAGATGACCGAAGTGACTACTGCAGAAGGGTTTTAGGAATGTCTTTACATTTTTACTCTTTCGTTTGCCATTTGTTTCGGTTCTGCGTTCCAAATTGTTCATTATCATAGAAAAGAAGGCACGTTACATGTTGTACGCTTGTTTTGCACTGATCTTTAATTTTCTTTAAACTACACTGAAATTCTCTCTCTCTCTCTCTCTCTCTCTCTCTCTCTCTCCTTTATACTGTATATATATATATATATATATATTCAGTATTACGTTAGGTTAAATTATTTTCGGTTAGGTAACGCTAGGTTAGGTTAGGCAAATAATTTCCATTTAAAATATGAATTTCAAATCGGAATAAAATAAAGTCGAACTGGAACAAAATTAATGGAACTAGTAATTACTAAATGGAATTAGTAATTAGCTAATTACTAAATATAATTAGTTAATTACTAAATGGAATTAGTAATTAACAATAAAGTTTAATGTCTGTCGTTTTTATCTTTTTTTAACAGAAAATTAATCAAGAAACACACACACACACACACACACACACACACGAAAATTTCCTTGATTGCAACGAGTATTGTTTGGCATCCAAATTACCATTCACGGCTACATGGTTCATATACCTCATGGTTAAATCAGCGGACCTATACGCATTTGTTTGACAAGACCTAACATCGTCAATCTAAAAAAAATAAGAACCTAACTTAATCTAACCTAACCTGGTGTAAACAAACATATGCTAATCCAACCTAACCTGGCGTAACCAAACATATGCTAATCTAACCTAGCGTAACCTAACATTTGCTAATCTAACCTAACCTAGCGTAACCTAAATATGCTAATTTAACCTAACCTGTGCTAACATAACCTAACATAATTTAATCTAATTTATTTCATATTGTAATGTTTTTCCTTAGTGAGCTCCTCCTCCATTTTGGTAGCCAAGGCAACTGTAAAATTGTAATTTTCATTTTAGAAAAACCCAATTTTAATGACACATTCTGAACATTTTTATCCACATTAAGTTAGATTCAAATTAAATGCTGAAAATGGGTGCCACGTCAGTTTCGCTATCCACAAACGTGTGTATATATACGATAAAACATGTTTTTACGACATTTTTCGCAACGTATCTGGCACGATTTTTTTTTGGGGGGTAACGTTTTCCAGTAGCTTTGATTTTAGTTTTTGATAAGAAGATAATGTTTCTGCCAAGTTTGACGCTTAGATATTTACAATTTTTTTTCTTTTTTCTTTTATGGGACATGGAAGAGATAATACTGCAACAAAGGTATTTTCATTGTCCTTTCATTGTCCTTTCATTTTTCATTGGAGAAGAGAAGGACAAACAGATTTCACAAGTCCATGACATGATATTTTATGATTTTAAAAGAACACATGCTGCACTGAACAACACGTACGAATATTTACAAATTCTGAAGCGTGTGTCCTTTCTGCATTTTTACAGCTATCCCTTTACTGTTCATGGACTTTGTTTGCTAATATTAAATTGCTGATTACAGTTTAAAGTTGTTCTCGATACTACTGATTTAATTTAATTTAGTTAATTTTAGTTAATTTAATTTAGTTAACTTAATTTTAGGTAATTTAATTTAGTTAACTTAACCTCACCTCTTTTGGATCACTTGGTCGAATTTGTACCGTTTCCCATACACGCACTCATAACTTAACCCTACAAAAACTTCGGGCATTAAGAGGTTAATTTTAGTTAATTTAATTTAGTTAACTTAATTTTAGTTCATTTAATTATATTAATCCATGATAAACAAACATAGTTAGTTCGGTTTAAACTACGAACAATAACACAGTTTTGAACTTTTTCGCTCCAATAATGAAGACACGGATTTACCAGATCACAGACAAATTACACCATAGTTACACACACACAATAAAAAAAGTTCAGATTAAGAAAGACTGGACTATAGGTTAACAAGCGGCTCACCATAAGTTAGTTCAGATAGGTTTGCGCATGCGTTATAGTTTCGGTGAATGACAGTGTCTTCCTTTGTTACTAATAATGTAATCATTAGTAGAATAATTGGACAGTAACTAATGAAGTAATTAGAGTTTTCTAAGAAATAATAAATACTTGATACATGCAGACATAACATTTGTGATACTTGAGGAATAACATGACTATTTTCTCTAGAAAAGTCCTTAGCAACGGCTGGTTGCTCAACAAATTAGTTTTTATGTAAATGACCCTTCCGGTTATTAGTTAATCTCTGGCGAAACGTCTTTCTCAGTGGCAAATAAGTTCAATTTACAAAGTCAGCCGAGTTAAATTTTGTTAAAGTTTCTCGAGCCATTTTCTGATAACGTTTCTGCAAAATATTTGAAAGGTAAATTAGCGTTTTTATTTGTCGAGCAATTAAAACAGAGTAATTTTATCTTTAAAGTTGCAGGTATAAATAATTATTATTCAGGAGGGCCAGAAACTGGCACAGAGCTCAGGCCAACTAATGGGGCCCATTAATCTAACTCTAGTGTTATTATTAACAGTATCATCGGAATTCGAACTCCCAACCTCAGTGTATTCACTTCGCATATTGGGAAATGGTATTAACCACCCATCTATAGACGGTGGCTAATCAGCAGCGTTGGTTAAAACTCTTACTGTGGGTATAAGGCCTTAGCAATGGCTACGGTAGCATACATAGAGGCTAATCAAGTGGCTTTTAACCAGAAAGTGACGGCATTTGTGTTTTATGTAAGTATCTTTTTATATTTTATTAGGGCTATTCACAATTATCAACATTTTCACGAACGTACAAACCGTACGCTGGGGGGGGGGGGGGGTAGGACCTTTATACGCTTTTAGAAATGTGAAAAATGTCGATCCAAACTGAACTGTTTGTGGACTCGGTATTAATATTATAGTGGGCTACGTCGTAGCCAATGTCGTAACACGCTTCCGGCTACGTCGTAGCCAATGTCGTAACACCTCTTCCGGCTACGTCGTAGCCAATGTCGTAACACCGCTTCCCATTGATCAGCAAAGTTAAACGACATTGGGTCGGATAGTAGTTGGATGGGAAACCGTCCGCTGCGTCCAGACTATGTAGCGACCAGTGGTTCGGATCCCACGTAAAGCGGTAGGTCTCCTCCGTCATATGACCTTAGATGTTGCGAAGGTTAAACAAAACCAATAATTAATAAGTGTGACAGTTTTGGAGTCCGTATTGTCAGTACGTTTCCTTTATTTTAGTAGGACTAAATTCCAATTTTTTTTTTAATTTGAGTCTGAATATTAACTCGTATATCCCTAATTTTTCAATACAATTCATTGTTAAAAAAAAAAATCAACATTCTTTGTACACTTTTGGGGAAGGGGAGGGGGTAGGGGAAGGGGTGGGGGGAGGGGATGTTATTTAAAACGTGTACTCTTTGAACACTCGTGAAAATAGTGATAATTGTGAACGGCCCCTTACTTAAAAAAAAAAGTCTTTTTCTTTTGTTGTTACAAAGAGTAAATGAAATTTGACCTACACCTTCTATTTTATTTATCCTAAATGGAAAGTTAAAATCCTAGATGCAGAAATGTCCTCTCAGTTTATTTAAAGTACAATGCAGTTTTATAGAAATAAAGGATAACTGTCACGTTTCAGAGAGAAAAATGTAATTTAAAAATCAAAGAGGACCAATTTAAAATTTATCGTGTCAAATTTCAAAGGACGTTGAAAGGACTTTCCTTTAAAGTGGAGATTTTAGATTAGAACCAAAATCTACCAAATATCTCAAAATAAGACGAAAGAAAATAAAATATTTTGTTCTCTCTCTCTCTCTCTCTCCTCTCTCTCTCTCTCTCTCTCTCTCTCTCTCTCTCATCAAATTGTCAGTATGGACGAGTGGTTGAAGTCATGTCCCGCAGAAAATATCACTTTCAGAGGAGTTTCGAATCACACCAAGGTAAGACCGAAAATGTGTCACATTTTATTATGTTTAGTGTTAAGTCCTATTACCTGCAAATATGATATATCGTTGTAGGTCAACATACAAGAACTGTGAGAAGAGATATACTAAAAGGCAACTTAACTGGGATTTCCTTCAGTAGATAGCACTTCATATTCAAATATTCTGGCTTTTTGTCGTCAAGTGACTAATTTTGAATCTGAAAACGTATATATATATATATATACAGTATATATATTCTACCAAGGAAGATGTAAATATACCATAATTACACACACAATAATAAAATGTAGATATTAAGAAAGACTGAACTATAGGCTAAAGAGCGGGTCACCATAAGTTAGTTGAGTTCAGACAGGTTTGCGCATGCGTGAAAGTTTTGAGTGAATGACAGTCCCTTCCTGTGTTATATTTTCATATATCTGCTCTTTCTGAAATATTTCGTTTATATATTCTACTATTTTAGTCGTGAAAAGAGACACCGAATTCAGGAATATATATATAATATATATATGGCTTAGGAAGGTATATAAATTCAAGTTTAAGTTAAGCCCTGTGTAGCAATATGATTGCAAACGTATCCAAATTCGCCATTATATATGCGCGGTCACACGTTGAAGAGCTCGTAAGTTCTCTCCAATGATCAAACCAGGCGTTTGTCAAACCAACTAATATTTAGCTCCATAAAACCACTGGTCCTGTAGTATTTATATATATATATATATATATTGGTCATTCTAGGCAAGTTTCGCGCGAAGTTCTCTTACGTCAAGCGCCGTTTTCTTCTTCACGCCTGTATATATAACCTTTGGCTAGCTTCCGCCTGAATTGTTCATTCTGACGAAGGTCAAGCTTTTCACTCCACCTTAGACCTACAGTTTAACGTGGAATCTGAACCACGCCCCATCAACAGCTCAGTGTCTTAACCACTAGGCCACCCAGGGTACCCATTTATCTACCAACCACTTTCTTTATTGTGTGGAAGGATGAACAGCTGGGTTTTACTGCGCGCCAGCTGCCGTCGGGTCTCGAACCCGAGGCCGATGGATTTGTAGTCAGCGACGCTAACCACTACACCACCGAGGCGCATATAGAAAATTTATTAACATAATTGCTATGGAAATAATTGAATACTAAAAAATAAATTCGATAATTAACTAATTGAACGATTAAATGAGGTAATTTTAATTATTAATTAGTTAAGGATGATTGGAGGTTGTGATTGAGTTTCTGTGATGCTTAAATTGCTGCCTTGACTCTCCGTTTGGTGATTCTGATCTGGTAATCAACAATGGATTATCATTCGTGTGGTTGGTTGGTTGATCCGTTTGGCGTTCATTAACTACGACGGGTCATTAAGACGCTCGGTAATGCCACCACTCAAAGGGGAAATTTCTCCTCTCTCCAGAAATATATATATATACACATAGAGTGCTTGAAAAATATGTTACCACATATATGGCGCTAATATGTCACTGCTTACCACTTATAGTTTTTGTTTATGTAAGTATTTGTGTGTTTATTTGTTTGTTTTTGAATAATAATAATAATAATAGTAATAATAATAATAATAATAATAGTAATAATAATAATAATAATAATAATTAATAATGATAAATGCACAGTAATGAACTATATTTTTTGAAGCACCCACATACTAAGTGGTAACATTTTTTTTAAACACCCTATATATATATATATACTGTATGGGATGAATTTCACAATAAAACACGTGAAATGAATAAATGCTGCAAACCCACAAGGAAAAAGAAAAACGATTCCAAGGCCTTTCTTTTTCCTTGTGGAAACGTTTGCAGCATATATACTGTGTATATATATATATATATTACACACACACACACACACACACACACACACACATATATTCAAGTGGAGAGAGAGAGAGAGAGAGAGAGAGAGAGAGAAAATAAAGCACTAAAAACAATCTCATCCTTCTTACTTTTAGAAGTGTTCATAACATCCTCGTTGGAACACTAATAGTATTAGCAAAGAATAGAAGCAAGACACTTCTTCCATCTGCCTCTGCTGATAAAAAATAGTGGTTAAAATAATGAAAGAAGAGGCATTGAACAATAGGAAAAAAATATATAATAAAAAGAATAGCTTCAGAGTCCTTTCACACTATGGGTATATTTACCTCGTGTTCCCAGTTGCTCATGAAAGGAAAGTGGGAGCAAGAGTAGTTTACACCTCCCTGTGGTGCCTAGTGTGATTTACGTCCCCCTACATTATGCTAGTGTAGTTTACGTTCCCCAACATTATCGTAGTGTAGTTTGGGTTCCCCAACTTTGTCCGAGTATACCTAATCAAATAGAACGTTAAAACTAACGAAAATATTACGACTTAACCTAACCAATCGTCAATTTATATATATATATATATATATATATATATATATATATATATATATATATAAGATGAATAAAACCACGAAGGAAAGGAAACACAGATGGTGCTCAAGCGCTTTCGTCTAATGACATCCTCGGGAACACTGAAGTACATAAAGAATTACAGCCTATATATAGGTTACAGAAAGAAAAAACAAATATATATATATACAATAAACGGAGAAACGAAATTAAAGGATTGTGGAAGGGGGCACACAAATTTATAAGGAAAAACTATCGATTTTTAGCACAAGATTAAGATTTGTTTCCAAACAATGTTATAGATTAAAAAAAATAAAAATAAAAAAATAAAATAAAATAAAATAAAAATAAAATATATATATACAAATTTATACCGGAAATCTGCCCAAGTTTTAGCACTCTGCTCTTTTTGTATATAAAAATTGAACAATTATCGATTTTTAGCACAAGATTAAAAGATTTGTTTCCAAACAATGTTATAGATAAAAAAATATATATATATACAAATTTATACTGGAAATCTGCTCGGGTTTTAGCACTCTGCCCTATTTTTTTGTATATAAAAATTGAAAAATAAAAGTTATTAGGGTGGCATACAAATTTTACCAAAGATTTAGCGTTCTACCTTTCTTATCTAAATCTGTTCTGAAGGAATTCAAAACAACAAGATCGAGTTGAAAAAGACCTTTGCTTATGTTGAAGTTATTTGTTAGTTGGATAATGGCAGACTCAAGAATATTTCTATTAACAATGTTGCTAGAGTGGAATAAAACTGAAGCATTATTCCAATCAATACAGTGGGATAACTCTGACAAATGGACAAAAAGGGCACTAGACAATTGTCCTGTTCTAACGGAATATTGATGCTGTTTTATAGGTGTGTGCAAATCCTTTCCCGTCTGACCTATGTAAAAGGAATCACATTGTTTACAACCAATTTTATAGATAATGCCTGAATTATTGGTAGGGCTATTTTTTACTATGATATTTTTCACAATATTGTTATATGAAAATACTACATTAATATCCAAAAGTTTAAATACATTAGCAATGCCTAAAAAGCCCGGGAAAAATGGAAGTACTAAAATATTTTTGACAAAGTACGAGTGTTATTATTGACGCGATAGAAAGTTCGTTTTGCCTTGTTGAGACAAGATTCCATAAACGCAGATGGATAACACAGATCACTTCCAATACCGTTGATTTTTTCTAATTCGGCATCGATGTATTCCGGACTGGCGATCCTAAGGGCGCGGAGAAACATTGAAGAAAAAATGGCCTTCTTAGTGGGGGTGTCATGTCCCGAGTAAAAGTGTACGTAGGACAAATTGTTTTTTTTTTCCGATAGATACTAAACTTAAAACCTGGGCTTTCCCTATGTACACGCACATCCAAAAATGGGATTGAATTGTCTTGTTCCACTTCTAAAGTAAACTTAATAGAGGGGACTTGAATTTAACTGAAGGAGGAAGTTATCCAGGTCACGATTCATGGCCAGATACACAAAATATCGTCGACGTACCGCAACCAAGGGATGCCAACCCCCAGGATTCTCGGAATGTAAGTAATTTCGAAAAACTCCATATAAATATTGGAGAGGAGGGGCGACAAGGGGTTGCCCATGGCCATCCCAAAAACTTGTTGATAATACTCGTTATTGAAAGTGAATTTACAGTCTTTGATGCAAAGCTTAATAAGTTCCAAAACAATGTGTGAAGGTAGTGGCAGGTCATACTTATGTAATTCTTGGGAGAGAAAGTCAAGCATATCGTCAATCGGCACTTTTGTAAACAATGAACAAACGTCAAAACTGATCAATCTATCGTTGTTTCAGTACGTGCATTATTCAATTTTTCAGTAAGATCCATGGAATTTTTTACATGTGAATCAGAGATAGTTCCAAGAATGGGGGACAAGACTTTGACAAGCCATTTGGAGAGTTTATAAGTAATAGAGCCCACCGAGCTAATAATAGGGCGCATAGGGTTGCCAGGTTTGTGGGTTTTAATGAGACCGTAAAGGTAGGGCAGAGAAGGTGAAGTGGACATGAAAAGCGGAATTAAGTCCTTATGATCTTTGAGAATGCGTTTCAAGCCGCTATTAAATGATTTGATGACGTCATCCTGCGGGTTCTTCCTAAGTTTGCTGTATATGGCGGGGTCCTGGAGAAGCTCGTTCATCTTTCTGATGTAGTCCACTTTGTCCATAATAACTATAGTGTTAGCCTTGTCTGCTTTAGTAATATGGAGCTCCCCATCTTTTTTCAATTGTGAGGCTATTGCGAAAACGTTTAGGAAAGTTATCTTCGTAATTACTATTCGCCGCACTATAAACGAGGCCTTTAACTATGTTAAACAAATACTGAGGGAGATTACACTGTTTTTCAAAACAAGCGAGACTGTAACACATTTGTAAAGCCGAAGGTTTTTTAACAATAAAAAAGGACATACCATATCCAAGGGCATTTTTGCATCGTCACTAATGTTTTTCGAAGAAAGGTTCAAAACACACTTTGAGCTTGCTTTTTTACTCCACTGACTATTTCGAATAAGACTTTTAATTTTTCGATCCAAAATGTTACGAAGTGAAGAAGTTCTCCGACGCAACTCGTTGTAAATTTCATAACAAAGGTTGGATCCACGGTTGGGGAAAGATGAACGAGCTTCTCCAGGACCCCGCCACATACAGCAAACTTAGGAAGAACCCGCAGGATGACGTCATCAAATCATTTAATAGCGGCTTGAAACGCATTCTCAAAGATCATAAGGACTTAATTCCGCTTTTCATGTCCACTTCACCTTCTCTGCCCTACCTTTACGGTCTCATTAAAACCCACAAACCTGGCAACCCTATGCGCCCTATTATTAGCTCGGTGGGCTCTATTACTTATAAACTCTCCAAATGGCTTGTCAAAGTCTTGTCCCCATTCTTGGAACTATCTCTGATTCACATGTAAAAAATTCCATGGATCTTACTGAAAAATTGAATAATGCACGTACTGAAACTAACGATAGATTGATCAGTTTTGACGTTTGTTCATTGTTTACAAAAGTGCCGATTGACGATATGCTTGACTTTCTCTCCCAAGAATTACATAAGTATGACCTGCCACTACCTTCACACATTGTTTTGGAACTTATTAAGCTTTGCATCAAAGACTGTAAATTCACTTTCAATAACGAGTATTATCAACAAGTTTTTGGGATGGCCATGGGCAACCCCTTGTCGCCCCTCCTCTCCAATATTTATATGGAGTTTTTCGAAATTACTTACATTCCGAGAATCCTGGGGGTTGGCATCCCTTGGTTGCGGTACGTCGACGATATTTTGTGTATCTGGCCCATGAATCGTGACCTGGATAACTTCCTCCTTCAGTTAAATGATCAAGTCCCCTCTATTAAGTTTACTTTAGAAGTGGAACAAGACAATTCAATCCCATTTTTGGATGTGCGTGTACATAGGGAAAGCCCAGGTTTTAAGTTTAGTATCTATCGGAAAAAACAAACAATTTGTCCTACGTACACTTTTACTCGGGACATGACACCCCCACTAAGAAGGCCATTTTTTCTTCAATGTTTCTCCGCGCCCTTAGGATCGCCAGTCCGGAATACATCGATGCCGAATTAGAAAAAATCAACGGTATTGGAAGTGATCTGTGTTATCCATCTGCGTTTATGGAATCTTGTCTCAACAAGGCAAAACGAACTTTCTATCGCGTCAATAATAACACTCGTACTTTGTCAAAAAATATTTTAGTACTTCCATTTTTCCCGGGCTTTTTAGGCATTGCTAATGTATTTAAACTTTTGGATATTAATGTAGTATTTTCATATAACAATATTGTGAAAAATATCATAGTAAAAAATAGCCCTACCAATAATTCAGGCATTATCTATAAAATTGGTTGTAAACAATGTGATTCCTTTTACATAGGTCAGACGGGAAAGGATTTGCACACACGTATAAAACAGCATCAATATTCCGTTAGAACAGGACAATTGTCCAGTGCCCTTTTTGTCCATTTGTCAGAGTTATCCCACTGTATTGATTGGAATAATGCTTCAGTTTTATTCCACTCTAGCAACATTGTTAATAGAAATATTCTTGAGTCTGCCATTATCCAACTAACAAATAACTTCAACATAAGCAAAGGTCTTTTTCAACTCGATCCTGTTGTTTTGAATTCCTTCAGAACAGATTTAGATAAGAAAGGTAGAACGCTAAATCTTTGGTAAAATTTGTATGCCACCCTAATAACTTTTATTTTTCAATTTTTATATACAAAAAAATAGGGCAGAGTGCTAAAACCCGGGCAGATTTCCAGTATAAATTTGTATATATATATTTTTTATCTATAACATTGTTTGGAAACAATCTTTTAATCTTGTGCTAAAAATCGATAATTGTTCAATTTTTATATACAAAAAGAGCAGAGTGCTAAAACTGGGCAGATTTCCAGTATAAATTTGTATGCATATTTTATTTTTATTTTATTTTATTTATTTTTATTATTATTTTTTAATCTATAACATTGTTGGAAACAAATCTTAATCTTGTGCTAAAAATCGATAGTTTTTCCTTATAAATTTGTGTGCCCCCTTCCACAATCCTTTAATTTCGTTTCTCCGTTTATTGTATATATATATATATATATTTTTTTTTTCTCTTTCTGTAACCTATATATAGGCTGTAATTCTTTATGTACTTCAGTGTTCCTGAGGATGTCATTAGACGAAAGCGCTTGAGCACCATCTGTGTTTCCTTTCCTTCGTGGTTTTATTCATCATAAATATTTTTCACGTGTACTTTCGTGAAATAATTTTCATATATATATATATATATATATATAAGCACATTATCAAGGAGGAACAGAAAATAGACAGAGATTCAAAGCTGGGCACAAACCGTTAATCCGTTAATCGTTAATTAACGAAGTTAACTTTTTCGTTAACGATTTAACTTTTAAGTTAACTTTGAAAATCATTATCGGACTAATTAACTTCCGTTACATTTAACTTCCGTTAACTCAAGTCCGTTAACCAAAAAATTCATAAATAAACGTTCAAAAGTTTATATTATTTTCAGTGCTGAGCAGGTGCGCAATTAATCCGCCACTGTTAATAGTGATGAACGAATTTCCATTTCCGCAGTGCAAAATCAGGCGAATATTTGTTTCCGTCGCCACAATTTGTGTCTTACCAAATATGGTAGTTATTTATGGCATTGGTTTGAGCAAAACATGGTCAAGGGCAAGGCCCAGAACTTGGTCAAGACCTGGCTGGAGACCAACTCCAAGGACTTGCTGACAGATGCTGCCTTCTTGGGTGAGCAAGTGTTGGTGGACTTGTTCATCAAGTTCAACACAGCCATCCCCTCCAGTGCTGCAGTGGAGCGTTTGTTCTCTATGGGCAAGGACATCCTGAGGGCCAAGAGATCATCCCTGTCTGATGAAAACTTTGATATGCTAATTTTCATGAAGGGCAACATGCATCTCATGGACAAAATGGAGAACGAGAAGAAGAGGGAAAATTAAATTATATATATATTGTGTTTTTCACTTTTTTTATAATAAAAGTTAACGTTAACGGTTTATCGGTAACTTCCGTTACATGTTTAACGAATTAACGGATTAACGGTTAACGAAGTTAACTTTTTGGTTAACGGATTAGCGGTTAACGAAGTTAAGTTTTTGGTTAACGGTGCCCACCACTGCAGAGATTACAAAGTAAATGAGTTAAATAGACAAGCAAAAAATTCACAATCGGCACCTCAAATTAAAGGCCTTAAAGCCCTCTAAAGATTTTTTCAACTGATAACATAATCTGTAGGCTGCTAAATTACTAAATATGTATTTAGATGAAATTAGACAAATAAAAAAAAAAAAAAAAAAAATTAACACTAATATTTAATTAAAGCAGGCAATTAATTGGCAAGAATTTAATGAAAAACAACTAGATAACGTAGATAACAAATAGATAACATAATCTGTAGGCTGCTAAATTATTAAATATGAAAAGACTATATAGATGAAATTAGACAAAACACCAGTACAGAAAACAAAAATTATTATAATGATTATTAACACTATTTAATTAAAGCAGGAAATTAATGTGAATATATCACGAAAGCGCTCGGACTTTGTGTTTCCTTTTCCCTGTGGTTGTTTGCTTATTAATAAGATCACGTGTTATTTTGTGATTTTAGTGCATATATATATATATATATATATATATATATATATTGACGATTGGTTAGGTTAAGTCGTAATATTTACGTAAGTTTTAACGTTTTATTTGATGGATTCATTTAAAAAATGTCTCCTAAAGATCGTAGTGTAGTTTACTTTCCCCAACTTTGACCTAGTGTAGTTTGTGTCCCCTTTTGCGTCAGGGGGACTTAAACTACACTTGCTCCGGAAAGTGTATTCAATGAAGGCTAGCATGAGACGCAAAACTATTTAATCTAATATACACCGTACAAGTATTTTTTTTTTATGCAGGAAAGAGCAGGAAAGATGGGAGGTCATAGACAGGAGGAAAGATGGATTGAGGAAGATTGTTCCAGAGTTGACCGGTTGAGTAGATGAAAGACTGAAAATACCGAGTAACCCTTGCATTAGATAGTTGGACAGAATAGGAATGAGAAAGTGTAGAAAGTCTGGTACTGCGTGCTCTCCTTAAAGGAGGAGGCATGCAGTTAGAGAGTTCAGAAGAGCAATGTCCGTTATAATAGCGATAGTAAAGAGAGAGTGAGGCAACAATGGGGTGAAGAGAGAGAGAGAGATTGAAGAAGTAAGAGGCGGGGAATTGACGAGATGAAAAGCCTTTGATTCCACCAGGTCAAGTACGGCTGTTTGGGTTGAACTACCCACACATGAGAAGCATACTCCATACAGGGGCGAACAAGACCCCTGTACAGAGACAGCAACTGAGTGGGGGTGAAGAAACCGCAGAGGCGGTACAGCACACCTAACCTCTTAGAAACTGTTTTAGAAAGAAAGTATATGTGATCTTTCCAGGAAAGATCACGAGAAAAGGAAACGCCAAGAATGTTAAGAGAAGAGGAAGGATTGATTTGTGTGTTGTTGAAGTAAGGGGATAGTGGTGTGGAAGATTGTGACGAGTAGACAGATGGAGGAACTGAATTTCTGAGGCATTGAAAGCCACAATGTTTACTCTGCAACCATTCAGATATAGCAGAAAGATCAGAGGTCAGATGCCACATAGCCGCCTCACGCGAATCATGAAGGGACTGCTGTGAGGGACGCTTTGGAAAGCGGGTGGAGAAGTGAAGAGTGGAATCATCGGCATTGGAGTGAATAGGACAGGAAGCGCGAATTAAAAGATCATTAATAAATAAAAGGAAACGAGTGGGTGACAGGACAGAGACCTGAGGAACACCACTGTTAATGACTTTAGGAGAAGAACAGTGGCCATCTACAAATGCAGCTACAGATCGGCCAGAAAGGAAATTAGAGATGAAGGCACAGATAAAAGGATAGAAACCGAAGGAGGGCAGTTTGGAAATTAAAGATTTGTGCCAGACACTATCAAAAGTTTAATAATCGGGAAGGTAATTCCCAGGATACAGGGGAATAAAATTTAAAATTCCAGAGAAAAGTGTTTAAATATTTTTAAGAGTTTCTGACTTTATCGCTTTAAAACATGGGTTTTCAACCTTGGTTTGAAAAGTCAATCTGTCTGTCTGTCTGTTTGTCTGTCTGTCTGTGTCTGTCTCTCTCTCTCTGTTTATACACACACACACACACACACACACACACACACAGAAGGGTGACAAATGTAAATAGACACCACGATGACTGTCCTCAGAACAAATGGCAAAGTTCATCAATGGAATGCCAGAACGTGTGTCAGCTGTACATAATGCAAAGGAGAAAGCAACACGATTCTAAATATATTGATTCAATAAACCTGTTATTATTTATAAACTTTTATTATCAAACCAAATACTATAGAAAAACCAGAGGCATATATTTACTTTTGTCAACCCTTATATATATATATATTACGTAGTGATTCCCCTCATTTACATTTCATTATTTACTTTACTTTATGCAATTTCTCTTATTATTGCTCTTTCTTCTCTTTACACTCGCTTCATTGTGCTTTATAAACACGCGGGCAGACGGGTAGACGTGGCCGCCATAAAACGTTCTAACACAACAAAGCAAAGGGACCGGGGTAATTACACACTTTTATTTACTATTTTCTAACTTAAATTTATGCCGAAATACTTTAGACGAACGGGTAATGCGAGTGCGGAATTAGCGTTAATATTTAATCGCGGAGAGAGACACAATTAACATTTTAAATAAACTGTAACATTCTAATACGACAGACCACCAAATCGGGGCAAACCCTGTTCCGAGACTAGGTTGGGAATTTCACCCAGCCTCCAGCTTGGGCACATCTCAGATGTTGCCAATTTGCATTTTTATATTTTTAATTTCAAACAAATCATTATCAATTTCTTATTTAACATTATTTTGTTCTTATTAAACAAAACATTTAATTCTTATTGGACATTATTATCTTATCTTTATTAAAAACTATTACAATATATATATATATATATATATATATATATATTATATATATATATATATATATTATATATATATATATATACACACACAACCTTTCAAATGTTCCGTGCGATGATTCCTCATTTCACGAAGGTCAAGCTTGTCGCCTCTTCTCTCGAGTAGGTTTAAGTTTAAGGTATTAATGAGACCTGAACTCTTGGGGAGTCTTGGAGTTTTAACCCTCAACAGGTTAGGATAAAATATCTGTATCATAAGTGATAGGGTGGGTCAAAATGACTCCTGTGTAATAAACTTCAAAAATGTTTTATTTTACATAAAACAACTTTGAAATTTCAGTTATATCAGAATATTTTGTTCATATGGTAGGAAATGCCAAGAAAGGAGAATATCGACCTGAAAAATCGACTTCAATCGAAAAATCGCCCCTACCTGATGAAGGTTAAAATTCTTACTTTTCGCTGTTCTCTAACTAGCTACTCATTCCTTATCCTAGGTCCCTGAAAATATATTTTTTCTTATTAAATTTCTGTAGATTGATATCCATTACGACTTTCTACATAAATTCTTTCTAATTATAGAGCTTGTCAAACCTTGGACTACGATAGGTTAAACTTCTCCAAAGTTAATTTCTTCCGGGGAAGGTTGCACAAAGCAGTCTCTATGTACAGTATTGTGTAAGTACGGGTATCATGTAAATATAAAAGAAAAAAAAATTAGTTACACAGCTCTGGCTCAAGAAATCCAATTATCTTTTTATATTAACCCCTTCTACAGACTAGTTATCAGCGTAATAATATGTCAGAATCTTACGTATTTGTCAAGCAAAATATCTTTCAGTACCAAACGTAACTTTTCGTGAGAAATTAGGTTTGGAACATAATTATTTCTTTTTGTCAGTTCTTGTATGATACTTGTAGCAGTAATAACAGTAATATCCGAAACGCACTCTTTCATTGATCTTCTTTCAACTCGTCTTTAACATAATTTTATTCAACGAATTTTTACTAATTTTTAATCAGAATTTATCGATTTTTAAATTATTAAAAAAAAATATAAAATTTCAAACGAAAGAATTGTCCATTTTTTATAATTATTTTCGCAAAATTTAGTAAGAAAAATCTATTTTAAATTTTATTTTTCTCAACGTTGATTTACAGTTAATAATAATAATAATAATAATAATAATAATAAGTTTGAACGTTTAGTATTTAATATTTTCTGTTGTACAGGGTGTCCCTAAAGTCTGGACACATAGGAAATATCACTAACTATGACTAACTATATGTTATTATTATTATTATTATTATTATTATTATTATTATCTTAAATTCATGCAACTGAGGCCTAAGGTAGGCCCACATCGAATCAGCAACCCTGAGGTAGGACCAAATAGGACCTCCAAGTCCATAAGTTATGGACTTGGAGGTCCTATTTGGTCCTACCTCAGGGTTGCTGATTCGATGTGGGCCTACCTTAGGCCTCAGTTGCATGAATTTAAGATAATAATAATAATAATAATAATAATAACATATAGTAGTTATAGTTAGTGATATTTCCTATGTGTCCAGACTTTAGGGACACCCTGTACATAGAATGAATTCCCTTAATTTTCATTTAGCCTGTATCTATTACAGGACTTTGCACTTCCTGTAAATATTGATGTGAATTTACTTTACAAAGGAAAACAAAAACAAGACTTGACTGGAGCAATCCGAAAACTTGAAAACAAGTCAATTATTACTCAATCATTTCAAGTTGTTACCAGAAAAATGTAGGCATGTATGGTTAATGGAATCACGACATATGCATGGTTGAATTATGTTGTCAAATAGGTCTAACCAATGTTTTAGGGTTCTTTTAACAGAGTACTTTTGTGTGTGTGTGTGTGTGTGTGTGTGTGTGTGTGTGTGTAATTTACTTCCAAGTTAAATGCAAATAGTTTTGAACGGGCTAACGACACCTGTTTAACTTGACAAAATCAACAAGTTACTGTGGGTTAGCTAGATTAAGTTACGTTAGTTTATGTTACGCTAGATTACATTAGGTTAAGTTAAGTTAAATTAGTTTTATAGAGTGCCGACATTATGCCTCGTCAACCACAAATGGGTATAGATCCGTTTTGAATTCACGTACGATGATATCCCATACAATTGTTTTATAATGCTGCGCAATCTATACAAAAACCTTAATACCTCTACAGCATACACCCGTCTATAAATATTAAGTCTGTGATCTTGATTTGGTATACTAATTTTGGTCACGTGTCATTTCAAGTGTCACGTGACTGTAGGTGTCACCTTCGATACATATTTATGAGTTAGGTCCTGTTGCCATGTCCAGATAGGAATTATTGCAAAGAAGAATTTTTTCTTTTTATTTCAATTCCAGATAATCGATAGTGTTTTTTTCTTTTGTGAGAGTTTTATGACGCACGCTATCAATTTCTTTTAGACGCTGAAGCGTACGGAGAGTTACAGGAGAGTAACAGTCACAGTTACAGCTACATTTACAGAAAAGTAAAGAATACAGTTACAGATACAGAAGAATAACAACTACAGTTACAGTTAGAATTAAAGTTGCAGTTACAGAAGAGTAAAGGATACAGTTACAATTACAGAAGAGTAACGGTTACAGTTATAGTTAGAATTAAAGTTACTGTTACAGAAAAGTAACGGATACAATTACAGTTACAACAGATTAACAACTGCAGTTACAGTTATAATTACAGTTACAGAAGAGTATCAACTACAATTACAGTTAGAATTACAGATACTTGATATGGTTAACAATTGGTCATCCAATCTAAATGGTTAAGCCAACCATGCTGTGCTCACATTAACCACATTTATTTTTCTGGTAGCACACGTAAATGGTTGGTGCAACCATGACGTGGATGATTAGATTAGCCATTTAGACGGGTTGGACAATGGTTAACCATGTACTGGGTTCTGTAATAAAGTAACTGCGAACGTAACATGTAGTTTTCATTGTGAGAGACTTATCAGTTGCCATTATTAACACTATACAATTTACTGTAATCCTTATCCTCTTATCTCGTTATCATATTAATCACTATTTATTCATTTAGGGCTACATCGTGACTACGTCGCAACACCTTTTCCCGTTAGATCAACGAAATTAAGCAATGTTGGGTTTGTTCAGTAGCTGGATGGGTGACCGAACTCTGCGTTCGGATGATGTAGCGACTCGTGGCTATTTATATTTCACGTAAAGCCTGTAGGTCCTCTTCGTCACATGACCTTTGCCGTTATGCGAAGAACGTTAAGCGACCTCAAATTACGATTATTATTTAATAATTTATCGTATATTTATTTATTTAAAATTCTTCGAACAGAATCAGATTCCAATTCCGAGCAGCTTTTCTTTGCCTGGAATAACGACATCTGATAGACTTGACTTGTAAAATCGATACGTTATTGTGGGTTAGATTAGTTAGGTTAGCATAAACTAGGTTAAGTTAGCATAGGTTATGTTAGATTAGCATAGGTTATGTTAGGTTAGCATAAGCTAGGTTAAGTTAGCAGAGGTTATTCGGTTAGTATAGGTTATATAGGGTAGCATAGGTTACGTTAAGTTAGCATAGCTTATATAGGGTAACATAGGTTATGTTAGGTTAGTATAGGTTATATAGGATAGCATAGGTTATGTTAGGTTAGCATAGGTTATATAGGGTTGCATAGGTTATGTTAGGTTAGCATAAGTTAGGTTAGGTTAAGTTAGCTTTTTTTTAGTCGATGTTATGTCTTGCCTGTTAAGTAAGATATACGTCTCTTTTAACTACCTTTTTCTCTCGTCAAGTTTCACAAAAAAAATACTTAGTAACGTAATTAAATAAATACTCTTTTTTTAGTATTATCATAAAAATCAAATGTGATTCATCTTTTTGTCAAAACAACAGGAAATTTCGTCCTTATTATTAATATTTAGTATTTAAACTATAGGTGGTGCTATTAACTACAATTCTGATAACAATAGCCAAAGTTTGCTTCATTAACCCTTTAAGGACGACTGGTACAAATTGGTAGCGTTTCAAATACACGCATTCATAACTTAGCCCTACAAAAAATTCTGGGGTTAAAGGGTTAAGTAAGCTTTTTTTCTCGGTGTTCTGCTTCCTCGAGCTAACCGAGAGTGGATCTTGGTTCCATATTTGTACCTTTTCTTGGGTTTAGCTTCATTCCCAATTTGATAATTAAGATAAGATTCAGATCAAATTTAATAAATAAAGTTAAGGTATTTAATCCGCATCTTACTCCTCCTCAGTTGGTAGGAAATATGGGTGCTTCCATTGATCATTATTTGCATGAACCCTATTCTAGTATTTTAGTTTTAATATTTAAGGTTAGGTGGGTATCTACAGGGTACAGAGAAAAAAAGAGAAGGAACCCATCATAAAATCATTACCTTAGCGCCCTCCCCCCCTAATTTTGAAAGAGAAAATCTTGAGAGAGAAAAGTTTAAATTTTTGAAAATTCAAAAAATACCTCACAAGTAAGGTAATGAACGCGTCAAAATTCTCATACATTTCAAAATCACTTCACGATATCTCAGACAAAGCAATGGTACCCTAATACACTGAAGATTTAAACTTAACCCCCCTATTACTCGTTTTCATTGTTTGTTGTTTCCACTCAACTATCTATCTATCTACCTATCTATCTCTCTCTCTATCTATCTATCTATCTATCTATATATATATATGAAAGACAGAAATGCAGCAATTTCCTAGACTTAAGTTTACTGACAGCAACCAGTTACCATAGCAACCAATCTATGCATTTTCAAAGAAACTATTTATATAGAACGTAACTTTAGAAACATTGCACTCGCTCTTGAAGTTACTGTTTTATGGGAAGAAACAGTCGTTGGTTGTAGTAATAAATATGGTTTACTAAAACGCGCTATATTAGTTTCCATGGGAACTGGTTGTATATCGTATATATCTACGAAATACTTATTAAATTAAATAATCCCGAGCGGAGTATTAAAATAATAATAATAATAATAATAATAATAATAATAATAAGGTTCGTTCCAAAAACTCATGAATCATTTTTACCAAAGTTTGTTTTGTGGAGTGTCACTTTCATTGGTCTTCTTTCATTGGCCCTTCGAAAGTCTTGTAGATGTGTGTGTGTGTGTGTGTGTGTGTGTGTGTGTGTGTGTGTGAGAGAGAGAGAGAGAGAATATATTGGTTTGTGTATGTGAGCGTGCGCGAGAACATGCTTGTGTATAAAAGTTAGTGGATGGTGCTTTGTAAATAAAGTGAAGCCTTTCCCTTTATTTATTAACATATGTGTGAAAAACATTGATTATATATATATATCAGCACCTTTTTCACCTTCGTCAGCACTTCTTCAGCGACTCTTGCAGGCAAACACCTGCATGCATTTATTTGCGCGCTCTCATCTTCACACGAATTCCTTTTTCGCAAGCCGACACAAGATTTCCCTCGATCGCCCCTGCCTCAAACAAGGCGCTTCATTATTATCAACCAGAGACAGCGCATTTTAGCCCGCCCTCTCTGCTTCACGTTTCCATGACGACAGCATCACACATATCCTTGAGCCATCCATCTCAAACTACCTACTTCAGTCACACACGGGCGGTCCGCCATGTAACAACCTTGTAATAAGGTCCCTTTCACCGAGGTATATTTTATCATTCCTTTTTAGACTGTAGACACTCAAATTCATTCGAACGTAATATTTGTAATTCATCTTGTAACTACTGGACAGTTATAATTCAGTTATTTATCCAATTCATATCTTATTTAATTTGTGAACGTACATTCACTCAATTGGAACATTATTCACTGCATTTCAGTTCATCTTAATTGTAAACCTTTATTTCTTTTCTTATTTTATTTAATTAAAGGAAAATCCAACGAAACTTATTAATCTCCTTTATTAATGGTATTTATTATTTTGACTGAAAAGTCAAATGTTTTATCTCCAACCTGAAGCAATCATTAATTGCTTTAATTAATCTAATTATATTTATTACACGGCCTACCCTCACTGGCCAATATACACCGTCTGCTAATAAGAAAGGGTTCACTCTAAAAACAGCCATGAAATCAACATTTATTAACCAATCATAATGAAACTCATGCAGACCAAAACTATGTAAACAGTATATAGGTACACTAATTTTCAGATTATTATATTCAAAATTAATGATTTACTGAGGATTGTTATATTCAACAAATTTTGTTGGTGAACATCGCTCCAGTTTTTAATTCTGGGAGTCCACAAAGGCGGTAAAACTTTGGTAATAAAATTTTTATTCTCATTTTAGTTATAAAATACATCATAAGATTTAAAAAATATAGGAAATGCCTCCATTAAAAAACCATGAAAATAAAAAAAGGATTTTGAATTTCGAAACAGAACTTAAATACTAAGTTTACAAAAGAAATCAAATTAACATTTTACTCTTTTGGAATTCCTATTAAAAAAATTGTTCGATGTGTTTCCTTTCTGTTTCAACAATTTTCTTTAATCTTGGACGAAATTCATCAATGGTTCGATCGATCTGCTCCTGTGGTATCTCTTTCCACTTCTCCACAAGAAGCTGACGCAAGTGATCAACATTTCTCACCCTGCTCCTGTAAACTCTCTGTGCCAAATTTTCCCAGATTCCATAGTCAACAGGGTTCAAGTCAGGATTGTTAGGGGCCAATTTTGGGGTTCAAGTAATTCTGGGACATTATTTTTTAAGTATTCCATAGTTGCTATTGCTGTATGGGACGTTGCTCCGTCTTGCTGAAAAAGATAATAACCACCGTTGGCCAGATTTTGCATTTCGGGAAGCATGTTTCGCAGCAGAGTATTTCGATAGTACTCGGCATTGACTTTTACACCAGGCTCAATAAAATGAATGGATGTTTTTCCTAACTTTGATATGCCAACCATGACACTAGCTGAGAAATGACTTCTGGTTGCAAAAAGTCTGCTATCAGGTATTTCATTCTTACATTGGACGTGCAAGTAAACTCTGTCATTTTGACTGTTCCGAGGTGGCTCCACAGTGAATCTCTTTTCATCAGTGAAAAAAGCCTTTGAAAGTTCATCACGCGTTACTCGCCGTAATATTTGTTTTGATCTTTGAACTCGTTTCTGCTCATCAGTGTAAGTAATCTTTTGCCCGTGCACGCTTTTGAGAGGTTTTAGTTGATCTTGTTTAATTATGCGTCTCACACTAGTTTCTGATAATTGTAACACTTTTGATATGCGAGCTGGTGTCATATGGGTTCCTGGCTGGTTTTCCTGACTTAATATACGTTCTTCGACGTCGTCAATATTGTCTTGTATGCGAGCAGTTTTTGGTCGCCCACTTCCCTCTTTTCTTTTGATATCCCCAGTCTCGTCAATTTTCTTTAGAAGCTTTCTAAACCACCAAGAGTCCATCGTTTGTTGGGGAATTCAGAAAGTAGTTTCGTTCGTCCATATCCCTTTTCTAATCTACAATGCTTAATTATAATCTTATCTTCCTCTGAAAATGGCATATTCACTATACCCTGCAAAAAAAAATCATATATTAGAATTTACAAAAGTGAAAATGGAAATAGAGGATTATTGATTAGTTTGTCGAGCATCAGTTGTAGTATTATTAGAGAAAATTTAATAAATCGTTATTTTTGATAGCTTCGAACTGAAATTTGGTTTACACGTAGATGTTTTATGTATCTTTTACGTGTATAAGTTTCATATTGATTGTTTGAAAAATGTTAATTCCATGGCTGTTTTTAGAGTGAACCCCTTTTTTTTGGCAGACGGTGTGTATACGAGGGTGGGCTGATAAGTAATGCCTCCGCTTGAATAATTCTGGATTGTGTATAGGTAGCCAGATAAAACCGGTTTTGTGTTGTAACTTAATATCCCCACCCCATTCCAGTTTGTGTAGATATAACCAGGAAAAACCAGTTTTGTGTTATAGCCTAATATAGCCTACAATCATTCCACACGTTGGTTCAGTATCGATTACAATGGAAAGGAGTAAAGACGTTGCTTCAAGCAACGTGCTGTAATTGAATTTTTGACCGCGGAAAGTGTTGCTCCGATAGACATTCATCGGCGAATGCAAGCTGTGTACGGCAAACAGTGTATTGATGTGAGTACCGTTCGACGTTGGGCGAGGCATTGTAAAGAAAGAGAAGCAGGGCAAGAAGATTTGCGAGACAAACCGCGAAGTGGAAGGCCTGTAACGGCAACCGACGAGTCTCATCGGAACTACTTTGACGAACTGATTCATGGACATCGTCGTATTAAACAAAATGAAATTGCTGCAATGCTCGATATCTCCAAAGAGTGCGTGGGATACATTATCAGTATTCTCGGTTACCGAAAGGTCTGTGCCAGATGAGTGCCTCGCATGCTCACTGCTGAGATGAAAACTGAGAGACTACGTATTTGCCAAGAATCTGCAGCGCTTCGAAAATAAAGGAGATGAATTTCTGCACAGCATTGCGATAGGAGATGAGATGTGGATCAACCATTATGACCCTGAAAATAAACGGCAATTCATAGAATATCGGCACAAAAATTCACCGCAACCAAAAAATTTCAAGGTTTAAAAATCGGCTGGAAAAGTGATGACGACTGTTTTTTGGGGTATCAATGGTGTTCTTCTCGAAGACTTTACGGAAAAAGGGACAGCAATCAACTCCGCACGTTATATTGAAACCGAAGAAGTTGAAAAAATGGATCAGGAAGGTTTGCACCCACAAAAACGCAGTCATTGTTCACCATGACAACGCACGGCCTCACACCAGTGTTCAAACGCGAGACGCAATTGAAGATCTGCAATTCACCGTCTTGCCGCATCCACCATATAGCCCCGATTTAACACCATGCGATTTTCACCTCTTTCCTAAACTTAAAGAACATCGTGGAAATCGCTACGAGTCTGACGAGGAAGTAAGGCCGCTGTGAAATTTTGGTTTCGTAGTCAAATCTCCAAATTTTACCTGGCTGGATTTCAAAAACTCCTTTATCGTTGGCGTAAATGTATGGAGATAGAGGGTGATTTTAGAGAAAAGTAAATGTATCGTTTTGAAGAATAAACTCTAAGGTACATATCTGCTTTTGTTTTAATAAAATCCTTCAACCCGTTTAATTTATTTGAGTGGAAGCATTACTTTTCAGCCCACCCTCATATATATATATATATATATATATATATATATATATATATATATATATTGGATTTCTCTTGAATATTAAATTGAAGCTTTTTAGAAGCAACCCGCATGAATATATATATATATATATATATATATAATATATATAATGCAAATTCACAAAAAAAAGAAAATTATATATATATACACTTTATAACATTGTAGATGCTCTGTTAGTCTCTCTTCACACAAAGGTCAAGCTGGTGACCCTACATCTAGACCTGACGTGATGGAAGTCTGAGTTGTTCAAACCCAGGAACATCCGGTTCATCCGATACCGTCCTGAACCAGGCGTCTAGTCTTCTTCTGAAGGCTTTAAATTTGACACCAGTGATGTTCCTTTATCTTTGGGAAACTGGTTAAATAGTCTTGAGCCCTGACAACCAAACTACCTTCCTTCAGGGTTGAGGGTAGGGGTCGACCGATAGTATTCCCAAAGTATCGGTACCGATACTGATAGTTACAGCAAAGTATCGCCGATACCGATACCGATATCTGTCCAAAATATCAAAATATGATTAAAAGAATGTAATTCGACACATGTACCTGTAATTCAAAACATATATTTGAAGAAATGGAATCCACAAAATAAGTCATGCAATGGAAACAATATGTAATTCAAAAATTGTAATTCAAAAAGTGTAACTCAATATAACAGTTCACTCAATAATCAAAATTGAGGAACTTCAGATTTTTGGAGAGAATGATTTGTTCCTCAGCGTTGATTGGGGTGATGTTGGCTCGTTTCGCATTGATAACATCTCCAGCCGTTAAGAAAAGCCGTTCAGAGTCAACTGATCCAGAAGGGCAGCTCATGCACTTCTCAGCAACTTTGGCAATCTCCGGGAAATCAGCAGAATGTTCTCGCCAGAAAATGAATGGATCCCTATCCCCAGCGATCCGAGGTTGCGACCAATAGGCATCCAGGGCTGCTTCCACTCGTGCGTCTGGGACAGTGAACCTCTTGTCCGTATCCCTCGTTTGGGGTTCTTCAACTATAATAGGACGAACGTGATCATCGAGATCGCTACCTTCTGAATCGGAAAGGTTTTCCCAAAGAACGATTTTCTTGGACGGAGAAACCGGACCGCTTCGGCGGCGTTTCACGGCAATTGCACCTCCAATACGCTTTCGTTGGGCCCCCTCCATGTGACTGCGTATCTCTTGTCTCAACAATTCCTTGGCCTTTTCTCGCATGTCGTCGTCTATCAGCCCAGCTCCTTTGAATCGGGGTCAACTGCTGTGGCTAGCAGCAGTTTCTCATTTGAATTATGCTCTCGAGATCTCTGTTCGAGAGAGTCGCCCAGCTGGCTCTTCAGAATCTTGACACCAGCATCATTCACTGAACACGCTGCACAGATTCCTTTTGACATAGATTTGACTGTAGGTAAAACTTCTGATAAAAGCGAGTTTTCCTCACTGATTTTGAGCGTTGCAGTTTTGAAGACAGCAAGCACGTCAATAAGCTTTACCATAAGCTTCCATTGCGTTGAAGTCAACGTATTTTCCAGGGTCCATTCGACGTCATATTCAATGACTTTTGGGAAAGGAGTCGCTGCAACATTTCCAGCGGGTAATTCCATCTGGTTGGCACATCTTGAATCAGCTTCAGTTGAGGCAAATTAAGTCTTCTTTGAATTTGATGTAGGCACTGCGTCGCTTGCGGAGAGTGGCGAAAATGACCGACGATTTTCCGAGCCGTTGTCAAAAGATTAGCCACACTCGGGAGGTTCAAGCAGTCATCCTTTATCACCAGTTGGAGTGTATGAGCCAAACAACCGAAACTATCCATTCCTGTTTGTCTGAAAGTGGCTCGCATGTTAGCTGTATTATCTCTCATGATCATAAAAGTGTCTTCTTCGGACAATCCCCAACTTTGAATCATTTCTTGAACTTTGGCGGAAATTTTTTATGCTGTATGATCCTCGTTGAAGACAGAGACATTCAACATGTTTTTGCGCACGAAGTTTGGGCCAACGAAGTGACAGGTTAAGCTTATATATGAGTCATTTGCTCGACTGCTCCATATGTCCGTGGTGAAGAAAAATGTCCTCGTCTCTTCCTTCATTTGTGACATCAATTCCTCGATCTTGCCCTTCACCTTGCCTGCCATGTCTGGAATAAGGTTCGTCCTGAAAAACTTCTCAGAAGGAATCGTGTACTTCGGATCGGCAGCCTGAAGTAGTCGCCTAAATCCTACCCGTTCGACACATGAGAAGGGCTGACAGTCGATGCAGTTCATCTCTGCCACCTTCCGGTCAAGATCAATCTTCTTTCGGTCATTATGAGCGTATGGAATGGATTTGGAAAACGCGACCTTAATGGATTGAGTAGCCGTGGAGGAAGAAGTTCCAGGCATGTCTCCTAGAGCGAAAAAAAAAAAATATATATATATAAGAAAATAATTTTAATACAGAAATATTTATATGTACAGTTTTATATATTTAATATTTTTTAATAAATAGAAGCTAAGTAAGTTAAGAAAGAGAATTAAATTTACTTTAGTTGTATCTTAATTCTGATTAGGGGAAATTATAAACAAATAGAAAACGGCAATTTCAGGGAGACTTTGATATTACAATAAATTCGTAAATCATGTTGAAACTTGAAATCATACTTTATATATAGCAACTTTTTATATAGGAACATCTTAACAACTTTTGGGGTCCTGGGCAGGCTAAAATTTAGGGACCCGAAACATACATTAAAAACAACAAATATTTAGACTTCCTAAATTTTTATTGAATTCATCATTTTTGGGGCCACTCGGATGTTGGGGCTTTGAGCAACTGCGAATTCTCTCTGAGAATGTTTGAAGAATCACTTTACAGATTTTCATGAATCTACTCACCAGAATTAGTAGCAAAAGTTGTACATTGACTCTTATTGGATTCATCAAACTCAGTCTTGTGCTTGTTGATAAGGTGACTCCTCAGGTTCGATGTAGAGAAGGTACTCGCGTTTGTTCCTTCACGAGAGACAGAGACACCGCACAAATTGCAGATCGCCTGTTTTCCATTAGTGCTTGAAGCAGTGAAGCACTTCCACACAATGCTTGGCATTGTCACTCTCACTAAAGCAAAAGCGAATAAATTTATACCAGTAGTTAATAAATTTACAAAAAAATTATTACACACTGTTGAACTGATTCTCAACTTGCGAACTGAGGAAATGACGCCGCGATGGTTACGGGCTCGCTTTATATAGAGCGGTAATGAGTCGTGGAAATTTCTAGAAACGTCGGGATAAATCGCGAACACACACGTAACTTCTCGAGCAGCCGGGAAGTTTCTTTTAGGAAAATGCCCGTGTTTTTTTAATTCTTAGAAACAAAAACTATTGGTATCGGTAGCTACTAACCATCGGTATCGGTACCGATACCGATACCGATACAACCACTGGTCGATGCCTGGTTGAGGGTGTCCCTTGTCCGCCCTTTAGTTTGGAAACACTACACATTCTACCTTTCTTATTTCCCACTGTTGTTTTAATGGTTACTGGGCTCAGTTTGAGGTTAAGTACCAGTTTTTCTCTTGTTATTTTCCATATGTAAATTATGGTGAATCTCTCCTCTTCTTCTTTCCAGCGAATATACTGTAGGTTTAATTTACGAAGTCTTTCGCAGTAGTTGAATTCTTTGCAGCCATCAAT
>JAJOZX010008696.1:135000-167500 GCA_023014485.1 Bathynomus jamesi
ATATTAGACAGCTGGAAGGGATCCAGAGAAGCTTCATAGCCAAGATCAACGGGTGCAAAGAACTAAATTACTGTGAAAGGTTACGCGAACTACAGTAGACCTATATTCACTGGAAAGGAGAAGAGAGAGATACACCATTATTTATACTTGGAAAATAATGGAGAAACTAGTCCCTAATCTTACTCTGAACCCTATAACTCCCCAAACAACGGTGACAAGTAGAAACGGTAGACTGTGTCTTATTCCCAAGTTAAAGGCGAGACAGGGATCATCCTTAACCCTGAAAGAAAATAGTTTTGTGGTGAGAGGACCAAAACTGTTTAATCAGCTGCCCAAAGACCTAAGAAACACGAAAGGAGTTGCAGTGGACATCTTCAAAAGAAGATTAGATGCCTGGCTCAGAACAATCCCCGATGAGCCGGGCGTACCTGGCTATGTGAGGTGGAGAGCACAAGAAACCAACTCACTACTTCACCAGGCCAACTCGAGAGGAGGAGCGACAAGCTTGATCTTCGCGAAATGAGGAATCATCGCGCGGAACCTTTGTAAGGTTGTAAGGTAAGGTATATATATATATATAGGATTGCGGAAGATTTACCGACAACAATTCACCGACAACAATTCACCGAGATATACAATTTATCGAGATATACAATTTATCGAGAATGAAAAAAAAAAACGAAAAGACTAATTGGCAACTCACGCCAGCATCGTGGTAGTGCTTCGGCAGTTTAAAATTTAATGTTCAGATACTAGTCATCAAGTGTACTTCGAAGTTTTAACCCATCATGCCTCTCCAATTTATAGAATCGGAAAAGAGAAAGAAGAAGCTGATTAGCAATGGCTATTTCTTTTATAAAGACAGGCAAAGTGATAATAAAATATTGGAAGTGCGATAAATATCATACAACAAAGTGCAAAGCGCGTCTGTGACGCCGCTAATAATGAAGCAAAGAAGATCAATGAAAAGATACGCAAAAGTGCTAAATCTACCACCGACGCACCTCATGCATTAATATCGAACGAGCTTACAGAGTGTAGTGAAGTGGCAGCTTCTAAACTTCCGAAAACGCAAAGTATTAAAAGAACAATAAGAAATATTCGGGTGCAAAATAATTCTTTCCCTTCCCTCCACTGTGTCGTAGTGAATTGACTTTCACTAACGAATATATTAAATCTTACAGAGGTGATAACTTTTTACTATATGATTCCGGGCCTATTGAGAAGCGCATATTAATTTTTGCTACCCAACGGAACGCTCAGTTATTGGCAAATAGTGACCATTGATATGCTGATGGAACGTTTAAAACAGTTCCACTATTGTTCCACCAGCTATATACATTACATGGATTACAGGAAAACATTTCAATTCCACTAATTTACGCTTTATTACCAGATAAATCGGAAGCAACCTATAGTACACTCTTAGAGCAGATGAAAATTAGTGCACCCTTGTCTATCCCATTATCAATAACTATTGATTTCGAACCGGCAATGATTAAAGCATGCAAAAAAGAATTAATAAAAAAGAGTTAATAAAATAAAATTTGTTTTAATTTTGTAGTTTTATTTTCCTCGGTGAATTGTTGTCGGTGAATTGTTGTCGGTAAATTCGGTAAATTGTTGTCGTTAAATTGTATATCTCAGTGAATTGTTGTCGGTGAATTGCTGTCGGTGAATTGTTGTCGGTAAATCTTCCGGATTCGATATATAATATATATAGAGAGAGAGAGAGAGAGAGAGAGAGAGAGAATAAACGGAATTTAATATCACCCTGTACATTATGCATATTGATATCGTGCAGGTCCGACTTCATGCAAATGACGTTTGTTTAAGTTTACTGAAAATGATAGAAATTCTAATTGCATTTAGATGTATTTCAAAAAAGATCCAAGACTTTGTAAAACCTACTTTTTTTTCCCTTCAAATAACAAAGCTAATCCCCAAACGAGAGAACATTCCGTTGGTATATTAAATGTTGAACTTATTCCATTCTCTCTCTCTCTCTCTCTCTCTCTCTCTCTCTCTCTCTTTCTCTCTCTCTCTCTCTCTTATGGATAGATAGAGGAAGCGTACTTCTTTTGTTCTTGTGGGAGAGTGTACTTAATACTTGTCTACAAACATGTTCAAGGAATGTATTCAAACGTATGAAGTTTAGAGTAAAAAATGTTTTTAAAATGTACTGAAGCTATGGCGATATTGAGAGCTCTACGGAACTTCCCAAGAGCACTTTAATTTATCAAAAGAGGGGTGCGCTGCCCCTTTATATACTAACGAAGGGAAATTGTATACAGCGTTCAGATTCATACTGTATATATATATATATATATATATATATATATATATATATATATATATATATATATATATGTTGCTCAGTTTCCCCATTTGCTCGGCTGAGTTTACTGATACTGAATGCACACACAATATATATATATATATATATAACCTGCCTTCCTTTTAAGCTCAATACAATAACCCTTGTGTTTTAATCCCTGTTTGCAGTTGCAGTACAGGGGAGAACCATATTCATTAAAGAATATTTATCAATAAAAAGTATTTTTATGTAATCCTGCAGTTATAGGGAAAACTCATTTTAACAATAGAATTATTTCACAAAAACTAAAGGACCTATACCCATTTCGTCCACAAGACCAAAGAATCGACATTCCAAAATCTCACTTAATCTAACTTTCGAGATTTCGTTGACACTTTTGCTACTGCGCGAGACATATAAAAAGTTTTTGATAGAGTCTGGCACAAATCTTTAATTTCCAAACTGCCCTCCTTCGGTTTCTATCCTTCTACCAGTGTCTTCGTCTCTGATTTCCTTTCTGGCCGATCTGTAGCTGCGGTTGTAGATAGCCACTGTTCTTCTCCTAAACTTATTAAAAGTGGTGTTCCTCAGGTCTCTGTCCTGTCACCCACTCTTTTCCCTTTACTTATCAATGATCCATTAAGTCCCACTTCCTGTCCTATCTACGCCTATGCCGATGATTCCACTTTTCACTTATCCACTCACTTCACGAAGAGTCCCTCTCAACAGTGACTCCATGATTCGCGTGGGACGGCCGGCTATGATGCACCTGATCTCTAATCTTTCTACTAGCTCTGACTGGGGCAGAGAAAAACCTTGTGTCTTTCAATGCCTCAAGAGCCATCTTCTACTCGTCACTACTTTCCCCACGACTATCCCCTTATCTTCAACAATACACAATTCAATCCTTCTTCTTCTCTTAACATTTTTGGTGTTTCCTTTTCTCGTGGCCATTCTTGGAAATATCACATGTACTCTCTTTCTAAAACGTCTTCTAAGAAGATAGGTATGCTGTATCGGCTCCGCAGTTTCTTCACCCCCGCCCAGTTGCTGTCTTTGTACAGGGGTCTTGTCCATCCCTGTATGGAGGACGCTTCTCATGTATGGAGTGGCTCAACCCACACAACTCTACTTGACCGAGTGGAATTAAAGGCTTTTCGTCTCATCAGTTCACCGCCTCTTACTGTCTTCACTCTTTCTCTTTTTATCGCAATGTTTCCTCACGCTCTCTTTACTCTCGCTATTATAATAGACATTGCTCTTCTGAGCTCTAACTGTATGCCTCCTCCTTCAAGGAGAGCAAGCAGTACCAGACTTTCTACACATTTTTATTCCTTTTCTGTCTAACTTTATAACGCAAGGGTTAATCGGTATTTTCAATCTTTTATCTACTCAACCGGTGAACTCTGAAACAATCTTCCTCAATCCATCTTTCTTTCTGTCTATGACCTCCAATCTTTCAAACGCAGAGTGTTTAGGCAACTCACAAACCTTGGACCTCCTTGATTTTGGTTCTCTTCTTCTATGGGGGGGGGGGGGGGGGTTCGTTTTTGCGCTTGACCCTTCCTTCCTGCATAAAACAACAATCTAATCCACAATATACTTGTCGACGGAATGTCAAATCGATCAGATGACGTAAAGCCGAACCTAAACAAATACTACGCTCCATCTACTTCTACCTCTACACTTCAGCTTCTATCTTTCCTTACCTCCTACTATATATATATATATATATATATATATATATATATATATATATATATATATATATATATATATATATATATATTTGGCTGAGACGACGTAGGATTAACTATTAAGGGGAACAATCGGTCAGAATGAGGGGATGCGAGTGTCAGTAATAAATTGAAATTCAGTTCACTCTATCAGAAGTCACGAAAGGGGAAAGCTGAATCATACGTTTCGTTCCTCGCACTTCCATGTTAAAAAGTGTGTACCTATATATATATATATATATATATATATATATATACAGAGAGAGAGAGAGAGAGAGAGAGAGAGAGAGAGAGAGAGAGAGAGAGAAGAGTAGGAGGAGGAGGAGGAGGTGACACCAACCGACCAGGGAAAGTACTTCAGGGGGCGGGACGACCTTAGACAAGAGACAGGGAGTGCTGAAACTCCCGTTTCTCCTGTCACTGTCCTCCTTAGCTGATCTTTTACCGTGTCTCATCTACCTTATGAGCAGTCCAGCATGCTCTCAAACACACTTCTCCCTCTATTCCTCACTACACATACATGCATGTTATTCACGACACAATCTTTTCAAAGTTAAAAAAATGGCAACATCTTTAAAATCCTCAACATCGGCTCCCTTCTTTTCTTTTATGGGGTGGGCGTTTTTGTGAGCATTTGCCCTTGGCCCTTCTTTCCTGTATATATATATATACACGGTATATATATATATATATATATATATATATATATATATATATATATGTTTAATGTTATAATGTTTCGGACCAACAAAGACCCTAGGATTCACTCATGGCTGGTCTACCTAACTGTGTTTGTAATTGTGTATTGCGCATGTCCTCCGTGTTCCGTGATGGCAGAAGGGACCTACAATTTCATGTGGATTACGAACCACAAAAACCTTAGTTTTACCACCTTAAACTATACCCAATCTATCAACATATGCGTCTAATCGATTTTTAAACATGTTTATAGACGTGCTACTAATTACTTCTACCGGCAAACTATTCCAGCTATTTACTATTCTATGTGTAAAAATGTTTTTGGCAACTGCTGTCTCGAACCTTCTACTTGTCAGCCGTTATTTCTAGTTGTACTATATTGTGCTATTTCGAAAAAGCTATCTCTGTTTACGTTATCGAACCCATTAATAATTTTAAAAACCTGGATTAGATCACCCTTTAGCCTCCTAGTCTCGAGTGTAGGCAATTTTAACTCCTTAAGCCTATCCTCGTACGACTTTGACCTAAGCGACGGAATCATCTTAGTTGCTCGTCTTTGAACTCTTTCGATTTTGTCTATATCTTTGCGCGTATGCGGATTCCAAAATTGGATCGTGTCCTCCAAATGGGGGTCTAACTAATGATTTATAAAGAGGAACAATAATATAGCGCGATTTGTACTCAAAATTCCTAGCTATAAAACCTAGTACTTTGTTCACCGTATTGACCGCTGCTGTACTTTGTTTCGCCACTCTTAAACCATCAGTGACTATAACTCCTAAATCTTTTTCATGATCTACGCTTGCCAAACCCTTCCCGGACATACTATACGCAAAATTACCGTTACACGAACCTATATGTAAAATTTTGCACTTATCGACGTTAAATCTCATTTGCCATGTGACCGACCAATCTATGATTTTATTCAGATCTTCCTGGATTTTACCTCTATCTTCGTCATTAATTACCCTACCACCCAACTTCGTGTCATCCGCAAACTTTGAAACTGTACTGACTAGACCGACATCTAAATCGTTAATATATATAAGAAAAAGGAAGGGTCCCAATACAGAACCCTGAGGAACGCCGCTCGCTACATTAGCTCAAGACGACTCCGCTTCATCAACGACCACCCTCTGTTTCCTACCTCGCAACCACTCTTCTGTCTAATTTATTACTACACCCCTGATTGCATGAGCCTTAGTTTTTTCAACGAGTCTTTTGTGCGGTGCGGTGTCAAACGCTTTTTAAAAATCTAAATACACTACATATACCACCCGATGACCTATCGTAAACTTCAACCACGCTTTGAAAAAATTCTAAAAGATTAGTTAAGCAAGATTTGTTTCGCCTAAAACCGTGCTGCGTATTTCTAATCAAATATTTCTAATTCCTAGTTATTGATTCCAGAGGCTTACCTACAACAGACGTTAAACTGATTGGCCAATAATTTCCTGCCGCACCTTAATCGCCTTTCTTATAAATAGGTGTTACATTTGCTAACTTGAAATTATCTGGTACGCACCCCTCAGAAATAGACGCATTAAAAATCTTTGTCAGCGGCACAACAATGTATGGGATATATGAAATCCGGCCCCGATGATTTAAGCATTTTCATTTACAAATATAGTGATTATCGAAAGGTATTATGTCTATGACCTTAGGGATATTCGTTACATCTTCTTTTGTAAAAACTGACGTAAAAATTCGTTTAGCAGAGTAGCCATTTGCTTGTTTTCAGTAACTAGCTCACCGTCAGAATTTTTCAACGGTCCAAGACGCTCTTTACGAGGTTCCTTATTTGACGTATTGAAAAAAATCGCTTGGGGGTTTCTTTGCCATTACGAGCTATGGAAATTTCAAAATCGCGCTTGGACTTTTTTATTACGCTTTTCGCTTCACGACGACTAGTCCTAAACACTGTTTGAAACGATTCCCACATTAGTTTTGCGTTGGAGGTCCCCATTACGTTTTCCCAGTAGACATGTGACAATTCATTTCTAAATTTATAAAAGTCTGCGCGCTGGAAGTTAGGAATTTTAGTTGAGGTAACTAGTTTCGAGTGACTTATTGAGAGGACAAACTCTACCATATTGTGATCGCTATTGCTTAGTGGTTCTATTACTTGAAAATCAGTGATAAGCCTATCATCCGTAGTTATTACTAAATCTAAAATACTGTCCAACCTCGTAGGTTCCCCAACCTTTTGAATAAGAAAGCTATCCTCGAGAAAATGAACTAAACGATTGCCTTCCGCGTCTCCCTGCATTGTATCGTAATTCACGTTAGCGCAATTAAATTCACCCATAATTAAGGCCTGCTCACTACTTATTATTCTCTTTAGTTCACGATATAACGCTTCGTCTGTATCAGCTGTTTCATTAGGGGCCTATTTAAACGGCAACAAGATGTTTGAAATCGTTCAATTAAGTTCTGCTAAAGTCGAACTATCGGTTCTGGAATTCTGTGCTTTAACTGTATAGCGTTCGCAATATTATCTTTGATGTACAACATAACACCTCCTCGCCTACCTATTCTGTTTGTAACAAAAAGTCTATAACCTCTAATCTGATACTCCCCTACAAAGTCAGGTGTTTCAGTGCTAAGCCACGATTCATTTACCGCAATTAAATCAGTCTTTGCAAGCAATTAAATTAAAAAAATTCTTTTATTTTGTTTCGTAGGCTACGAGCATTTAAGGATAGAACCTTCAAATTGTTTATTAAAACCGTGTTACCTTCGCGCTCGCAAGAGAAATTTAAGGAAATTACGCCGGGACCGTTCGAGTTAACTGCAGCCTGAAAAGAAGAGACAGTATTATGAACTATGAGACAGTATTATGAAGTAACACATATATATATATACTATATTAATTTCCTAATCAACAACATTATTTGATCTGAAAAGATCATGGTGACCCCAGCGTCAAACAATCATAATCATTAACATTAACAACTTAACCTAATTAACCTCATTATTATTATTATTATTATAGAGCCAACGAGGCAATATATATATATATATATATATATATATATATAATATATATATATATAATATATATATATATACAGTATATCAGGTCGTCCGATAAGTGAGTAGCGATTCGGGAACAATTTATAAATAAAAGATAAAGGATAATAAAAATTTTATTAGAAGGAATTTTATTATTAGTAAACTTACAATTAATTCGCTAATTAATTGTCATAGGGATCAACCTGATCGCCATTTACACGAACAGCAAGCTGTATGCGTCTCCATGTCCTGTCTGACATTTTTTGTAAAAGTTCTTTATCCTCATTGATGTCACTTAACACAACTTCTGCGATTTTTGTCAGATCAGATTCACTTTGATTTTCACGGCCATTAATCTGCATCTTGAGGATTCCCCAGAGGGTATTATCCGGGGTAGTCAAGTCCAGACTCCGCGGAGGCCAAGTTACAGGACCATACTTTCCGATCCATCTGCCAGGAAAATTTCTGTCTAGGAACTCATGCGTAGCGAAAGCGGTGTGTCCTGGAGCACCATCTTGCTGAAAAATAGGGTTGCGAATATTCGTATTTCTTAAAGCGGGTAGAAATCTGTTCTCCAACATGTCGATATAACTTCCTGAAGTAATTCGACCAGTGCACACAAATGGACCAATTAAACAATGCGCTGATATTGCACACCATATCATGATTCGAGGGGGATACTGTTTTACTTGATCATAATAATGAGGATTTCTTTCGACCAAAAAAACGAAAATTTGCTTTTGCCATCGCCATAAAGGGCACATTCATCACTGAAGAACGTACGATCTCTCTCGGCTTTACTTGGAAAAGCTTCAAGAATTTGTGACAAGCATTAACTCTGACAATTTTATCTTGTGGCGATAAAAACTGAACGGAGGTTGGGCGGAAAGCTTTAAAATGCAAGTCTTTTTTCATCAAATCATGCAGTGTTGATTTCGGAACATTTAATGCAGATGCACGCCTACGAATACTTTTGGTTGGCGATTGTCGAATTGACACTTGAACATCATCATCTTCCAATCTTGCTCTTGCTTTGGGGCGACCACGGCGTTTTTTATCAATTATCATCCCAGTTGTGAATAATTTGTGTTCCTATTTTCTAATAATTTCGCCCTTTGGCGGCACATCATTAAATTCTTTGTTCAAACCTTTCGCGTACTACCTTCATGCAATGCTTGGTTTTTCCAGATTCATGCCACCATGTTGCTGCTAATATCCGTGCTTCATATGTGTAGGGACTTTGATCACAAATTTTATCAACACGTGCGTCTACCTCAGCCATTGCAACGCCAATAATTAGAAATAATAAAAATAAAACAATGAAAAACCAGAACAAATAAAACAATGAAAAACCAGAACAAACAGAAATAAACATGAATTATTGCAAAATTAAAAATTTGGATTTCATGTGAAGCTAGCTTAATTGAAAAAAGCATAGACATTTATTAGATATCAAAGATATTAGTACACTATGCTAACTGACATAGAATCGCCACTCACTTATCGGGCGACCTGTGTATATATATATATATATATATATATATATATATATATATATATATTGAGTGTTTCAAACGACAGGACTCGTAGGAATTGAGATCACCATTGTTTTTTGTGTTATTACAATTGATGTTCAAATTGTATGGAAAACAGCTTTTCACACATGTAGTTTCAGTCGCGTATGGTTGTAAGGACATCAACAAACTGTTCCTTAGAGATGTTGGCACACGCTACTAATATGTTGTCCTTCAGATCATTTATAGTCCTTGGACGTATGTTGTAAACAACGAGTAACAACATCAACTCCACCTTCTTTTAGGGTGTGTATTCTATCATTATTCTTATGGATTTAAGAGGTTACCTGCAACAGAAAAAGGTAATAAATAATCTGAAACACCTATGAGGTCGGACCTTCCAAACACCTTTATATATATATATATATATATAATTATATATAATATATATATATATATATATATATATATTATTATATATAGTATATAATGAGAGAGAGAGAGAGAGTAGAACGATGATTACGTAATTTATGTAATGAACTTTTTTGACTTTCTTTCTTACCCCCTTTTTCTTGCGGCAGAATCGAAAGTAAGAACGGTTAATTCCATTAAATACTCTATCATGATGTGTTCATTTCGTGAACCTTTTTCTGCATCTTCCCGAAAACCATTATGAGAAAAAAACATTTGCATTCATCCATCTTACTTATTTTCAGCCATAAGCAAAAAAAAAAGCGAAATTTTGTTTTCAAGAACCAGCTTTCCTCTTATGTGACATGTTTCAACATGTATTTTCGACCACACGCTGTTTCTCTTCCAGACCCTTCCAGATTCTTCCAGACCCTTCCAGACTCTTGTAGCACCGTGCCAAAGATCACAAAGGAAAGTGGATCCAACAGGTTTTCAATTTTTGTATTCCTTCTTTTTTTCTATTTTTTACTTTGAAACAAAGATTAGTTGCCCTTCAATCTGTCAAAAACATTCTTTGCCCCCAAGAGCATTTTATTGTCTGGTAGATTATATTATATACGAACCTTCCTATTTTGTGGCATCCATTATGAAAACTATGCTTACACACAAGTTCTTGTCCCACTGTCCTGTTACACATACACACACACACACACACACACACATATATATATACTGTATATATATATATATATATATTATATATATATATATATATATATATACTATATATATATATTACACACACACATATATATATATACTGTATATATATATATATATATATATATATATATATATATATATATATATATATATATATATATATATATATATATATATATATATACGGGTGTCCGAGAATTATCTGTACAATTTTGGCTGTTATTAAAAGTCAACCATGAAGTGTAGAAATTCCAGTGTTGTCCCATTTACAGAGAAACTCATTAAGTTTTTTTCTGATAACAAGTTTTGACAAGTTTTCTTTTTTGTACGCGGGTGACAGACATGATGATTTAAAAGCAAGAATCACAGCTGCTATTGAGCGAATTGATGTGGATATGCTGCAGCGTAACATGGCAACATTGGATTATCGATTGGATGTTTTGCGAATCAGTGATGGTGCACATATCGAATGTTTGTTACAACGTTACTTTAATAAAAGAAACTTTTGAAAATACAGATTCTAAATAATCTTGTTTAAGAATTTTACGTGTGTTATCAAGAATTTTATTAAAAGATGAAATTGTACAGATAATTTTCGGACACACTGGAATTTCTAAAAAAACTTGTCAAAAACTTGGTATCAGAAAAAACTTAATGAGATTCTCTGTAAAATGGGACAACACTGGAATTTCTACACTTCATGGTTGACTTTTAATAACAGCCAAAACTTGTACAGATAATTCTCGGACACCCTGTATATAATATATATATATATATATATATATAATATAATAATATGGACGTTAGGCAGGAGACAGGGACTGCTGGAACTCCCGTTTCTCTTGTAACGCTTACGATATATGGTGTTCTCCTTAGTCGTCCGAGAATAGGGAGAGCTTACAATAAATATGGGTGGAAGTAGGACTCATTATAAAGCAACCATAAGACGATGTAAACGGGAACAAGACTCCATTCGAGCTTCAAAAGCCTGTGAGGCTAATTTAAAAAATAATAATAATAACAAATTCTGGAAATTTGTTAAGAAAGAAACGGGTGCTAAGAATTCTATCCATCAACAATTGATGGAGTGTCTGGGGAGATAGAAATAGTTAAGCTATGGAGAATGAAGTGCTCAGACATCCTCGACAGCGTGGGAAGAGTTAATCTTAATGTGGGCTGCAATGGAATGATATTAGGTGGGAGCAGTGAAAATGCGGGGACTTCAGTGCCTGAAATTAAGAGTCTGATTAAAGAGCTAAAGATAGGCGCCTCACCAGGGAGAGATGACCTGTCGAATGAGCATTTATAGTATGCTAATGATGTGATCAGTCTTCATATCTCATTACTACTCTCAGCTATAATTGCTCACAGTTATATTACAGCCGAATTTATGAGGGTTTATATCACACGCCTTGTCAAAAATAAATATGGAGACATTCTATCTAGCGATAGCTACAGGCCTATTGCTGTTGCCTCCTGCTTCTCAAAATTACTTGAGAAACTTCGCCGACTAAATGATTGTATATTATTTATGGACGCCTCCTAACCAATTTGGTTTAAAAGGTCCCATTCACTGACTTGTGTATTTATGTCAGTAATTCAAGTATTTATAGTTGTTTTTTGGATTAAGCAAAGCATATGATAGAGTGAATCACAATATTTTATTTAAAACATTAGAAGACAGGAATGTTCCACCAGGAATGTTTTTTTATATATTACTTGTTTCACTACGTGTCTTGGTTTATCTCCTTAAGTCATAATTTTTAGTTTGTTTGTTTTTAAATGTATTATTGTTTGATTATACTATGTTATGGGATTTATATCCTGCCAATAAAACTAATCATTATCATTATCATTCCTTATCCCGAGGACATAGAGGCAACATGCCCTTCTCCTCCAAAGGAACGGGCTTTCTGTTAGTGCACCTATCCTAATAAATGAAAATGCTGAGATTTTCTTTACTTTTCCCTTATTATTTGTGTGCCTGTGTCTTAATTGCTTCAAGTCTCCCTACTTCAACCTTGGAAACCATCGTCGAGTCTGAAGGAACCTAGCCACCATTACGCACCCACATAATTATGCGATAGAGGACATGCATTTTACGCGTATGTGGAAGAAGTTTCATCAATTTATGTTGAACGTTTCAACGTTTATTTGGCGGGGTACATAGGGGAAGGTGGAGCAACTCGGGACCCCGGGGCATCTCGGAACACCCCCTCTACAACCCAAACTAGTGCTGCCATCTAGCTTTAATCTATCTCGGTCAGTGCCGACACTGATCAGTGGCTTTGAGATAGTGGTACGGGACGGGTTGCACCAAGCAGCTCCGCAAAAATTAGAGTCTCATTTTTTCTCCATTTGATCTATCATCAGTGAATTTTCCTTGATTCGTAATTCCAAAGCTGTAAGAACTTATTTTGTTGCTTTTTGTGTGTAGGCTACTTATGGATCAGTATTTGATTTCACGTATCGTCGTGTCTGAAATTTCATCAGTAACCGCGTGGTACTGAAATTTGAGAAAAAGGGCAAAAAGGAACTCCGGGTTCCAAGTTGCCCCCCCCCGATTTTTTTAACTAAGCAATTGCAACGAGTTTCTCAAATTCCAATTACACGTAATGCAAAGCTAGAACGCTAAAAAAGAGATACAGAATGGAAGACAGAAGGTGAAGAGAAATGTTTTTGTATTTAATGGCTCCAAACACTCGTCTTATATGCCTACAAAATTGTGATTTCCTTACGGGTGCCAAATTGCCCCACCTTCCCCTACACTGGAAGAGCTATAGGTCAACATTTAGCGTACAATAAACGGCATAAAATAAGTGTTCGATAACATGATTCGTTTATGTGAGAATCATAATGGCCAACATATTCAACACTATTTATAATTTACTAATAAACATGCTTTCTTCAATGGATTGCGTTCCTTTTTGAATACCCTTTATATATATATTCCTTATATAATATATAAATTCCTCATATATAAATTCCCCATATAATATACAAATTCTTCACATAATATATAAATTCTCCATATAATATATAAAGTCCTCAATAATATATAAATTCTCCATATAATATATAAACCCTCGATATAACTTCCCCATACATTCATATTTAGGGACAAAAATCATATCAATATGAATTATTCTTTTTCTTCAAGCGATATCATATACGAGAACATGTATGTATTCGTTAATTTATATACCTATCTATCTACCTACCCATCTATCCATCTGTCTGTCTCTGTCTATATATATATATAATATATATATATATATATAATATAATATATATATATATATATACATTATAACTGCAAACACGCAGTATAATTAACGTAAAGAACGACGCTTTGTATAGGAGAATTATCCGCGCAAGATGAGAGCGAAAGAACGAAACAAATGAAAAAATGAGGTACCCACCCGGGAATCGAACCCGGGATCTTCCGATTGCCAGTCAGATATCATGGTTATCATGGTTATCATATCTGACCGGCAATCGGAAGATCCCGGGTTCGATTCCCGCGTGGGTACCTCATTTTTTCATTTGTTTCGTTCTTTCGCTCTCATCTTGCGCGGATAATTCTCCTATACAAAGCGTCGTTCTTTACGTTAATTATACTGCGTGTTTGCAGTTATAATGTTTGGGTGAGGCCTGTTGTGTAGTGGTTATCATATCTGACCGGCAATCGGAAGATCCCGGGTTCGATTCCCGGGTGGGTACCTCATTTTTTCATTTGTTTCGTTCTTTCGCTCTCATCTTGCGCGGATAATTCTCCTATACAAAGCGTCGTTCTTTACATATATATATTATAGAGAGAGAGAGAGAGAGAGAGAGAGAGAGAGTTGTCAAAAGTAAATAGACACCACAATGATTGCCCTCAAGAACAAATGGCAAAGCTGATCAATGGAACGCAAGAACGTGTATCAGCTTTATTAATGCAAAGGGGAAAGGAACGCGATTCTAAAATATTGATTAAATAAATTTGTTCGTATTTACTGACTTTTATTATCAAATGAAAATCTATGAAAAAAAAATCGAAATGTCTATTTATTTTTGTCAGCCCTCTGCGTATATTTAAACAAATAAAATACAATTTCTATAAAGTTCAGGTCATGATTTTTCGTTTTAAAAAACTTTAAACAAATCTCGAATCTTATAAATCCTTTTTTTAGCTTTAAAATGATCCAGAAAAGCCTTTTTTAAACCTAAATATTAGAATCCATTCGAAAGGTTTCCTCAAGCAAACGCTGTAGCCGGAAACTAGACCTTTCTCTCATTGAAATAACGAGCAGACAAATACATATTATATTACATTTAAATATATTCAATTTTTAATGCTGCAATTGTATCATCGTATTATTAGGTTAGTTTTCGCTGCCTTTGTGAAAACAAAAATGTGTTAATATTTGTTTATTTATTTGTTTATTTTTGTTTATTTATAAAAGAAAAATATATTCTAATGCATAACCGAGTTATCCCTATTATTCGATATAGTTACTGCTCGTATGTAGGAATAAAAGGTAATATTAGAACACTCGATATTAGACCTGAAGGATGTTAGAACACTCGAGGTTACGTCCTGGCCGGTTTCACAATAGAGATTACTGTCAATCAGCGAAGTTAAACGATATTGGGGTCTGGGTTGTAGTTGGTTGAATGAGAGTCCGTTCTTTGAGTCCAGATTATGTAACGATGCGTCGTTTGGACCCCACATAAAGCTGTATATTCTCTCCAACATATGACCTTAAATGTCGCGAAGAAGGTCAAAAATCCGCAGAATTACATTTAGAATGGAACACTCGACGGACAGACGGATCAAGAATTGTTCCTGGTATTCGTTGAGAGAAGTCTGAATTTCAGAAAATGCGTATCCATCCTTGAGAACCATCTTCTCCCATTTTTCCATCAAGGAAAGCTTCAGTTTAATACGAACGCGTAGCAAAAGAGGTTTGCAACCTGTTACACCTTGCAATATATACTCAGTGGAAGAAACAAAAATGATTACAAGGTCTTCCTTGTTCCGAGAAACTCGGATATGAATCCTATTTAGCCCCTTCCGAGAGCATCTTGATCACGACGATTTGCGGCGAACAAGGCTCTCCTACACACTCCAATCTGCAGGCATCAAATCTAAAAGGAAATACTGACAAGACTTTGGCAAAATTTAGCTCAGAGCATCATCGAAAATTTCATCGCATTGATAGACGTGTTCAACCCTTTCATGAAACTTATGGAAAGTGTGCAAGATATCAGATTTCGATTATGTCTTTAACTCTTTAAGTATTTATTATACTTCTGTAAATTAAATGAAATTGGTTTACGAGAAATGCGAAATGAACAGAAATAAAATCTAGATTTGTTATACCTTTGGTTAACTTTCGGTTAGCTTCCGCCCGAATTGTTCATTCTGACGAAGGTCAAACTTTTTACTCCACCTTAGACCTACAGTTTAACTTGGAATCCGAACCACGCCCCATCAGCACCCTAGCGTCTTAACCACTAGGTCACCTAGGGTACCCATTTATCTACCAACCATTTATTGTGGAAGGATGAACAGCTGGGTTTTGCTGCGCGCCGGCTGCCGTCGGGTCTCGAACCCGGGGCCGATGGCCGATGGATTCGTAGTCAGCGACACTAACCACTACACCACCGAGGCGCCTCTATTGAAAAAAATTAAGTGAAATATTTACAGAGAACGAGTTAGGAGAACGTATTATTAGAGTATTCGAAGGACATCAAGACGATCAAAGTACGCAATAAAGAATCTAATCCTAAAACTTATACTCAGGAAAAATAATAATAATAATAATAATAATAATAATAATAATAAAAAATTATAAAATATTTATGTAAATTGGAAAAAAGAAAAGCATATCTTCAATTTTCAAAAATATCTGCATACTGACAATAAATTCCAACTGCTTTACAAATATGCAGTTATTAAAATGGTACCTTTGCAATTAAGTGCATTTTATGCCTGAACATGTGTGTGTGTGTGTGTTTCTTGAAAAAAAATCTTAATTTACTCCTTCACACGTATTTCCTGAAAAAAATATTAAGCCCACATGGAGCGTATATACACCAAATTTGCTTAAATTTCAAAACAACAAACCATATCTTCAATTTTCCAATAAATTTGCGCACTGACTTCAAATTACAAGCGCTTTATCCATGCAGTAATTGGAGTAACACCTTTCCATTCTATGATATGAAGGTTTACGAGAGAGATGATGACGACGAAAATGTTATAATTTTTTTTGGATGGGGTTGTTTAGCCTCTTTCGCAACATTTAAGGTCATATGACGAAAGGGACCTACAACTTTACGTAAAATCCGAACCACGGTTCGCTACATAATCTGGAGATAGGGAACGGTCTCCCATTCAACTACTCTCAGGAAACAACGTCGTTTAACTTCGCTGATCGACGAGAAGCGGTGATAGACACTGCCCACGACGTAGCCCTCGTTGCCTCGTTGGTTATAAAATGTTATAAAAAAGGTCACTTCGACCTTCAGTCAGTAAACAAAAAAGGGGGAGATAAAATCACTACATAAACAATCAGCGCCAAGTTAAGGTATGGTGCTGAGGCCATGAACACATAAAAAGTGCTGGGCTCTTTGATCGCCCATCTTGCACCTGTTTTTATTAAAATACCTGTTATTTTTACTACTACTACTACTACTACTTAATAATAATAATAATAATAATAATAATAATAATAATCACAAATCATAACACTTTATGAAGGAAATAAAAAATAATAAGACAACATCAATAAATAATTATACTCCTACAGTAGGATATAGTAAAACACGGTGCCCTAAGCCCGGACCCCACAAGGCTCATTAATTAATCAAGCCCTGTAAATAAATAAAAACAAAAAATAAAAATAACAAATGGATACATGAACTTAAAACTTTTTTAAAAATACGGTTAAAAAACAAAAAATAATATATATATATATATATACACAATTAAACATTATTAATTAACTATAAATATTAATTACAGAAAGAAAATATCGGAGGTAAAATGAAATATAAATAAATCTATTAAAAAGAAGTAAAAATAAAGAGGAACTAATTAAACACGCGGTTGTTTCTTTTTATCACCACAATTTGCTACGCATTCCTTAACGCTCTACACATTGAACTTAAAATCGTTCGTTAAGGTTGGGTTGGTAGATTCCGTAAGAATCGGAAAGAAAAACGAAGAAGAAATACAAAAAAGATGATGATGAAGGGGGACAGAGAAGTTTAAGAGGAGAAAAGGAACGGGAGCATAGTAAGAGAGAAAAAAAAATGCTCAAGCTCAACCAGGTGCGTTCAGTTAAGTTCCTTTAGAAGAGGTTTGTTCAACATTCGGCCCGCGGGCCAAAGTCCGGCCCACCAAAGATTTGTATCAGGCCCGGCTGGTGGATACTGAAAATTCGATATCTAATATCATATTTTATTTCAATAAAATTTAATTTTAAAATAAAATTTTATCTAAAATTTGCCGACTGGCCCTCGGTGTGGGTCATTAATTGAAATATGGCCCTTCATGAAAAAAGGTTGGACACTCCTGCTCTACTGTAGAATCTAGATGAGAGCAAGTTCTCTTTGTAGGTTTAAGGATCCGAACTCCGAGGCCTACTAACCCCACAAGGTGGCCAGCAGGCCCCCCAAAACTATGGCAATAGATACCAGCGACGGAATGCCAACACCTTACCCACTCCCACCAAATCATATACCAGAAAAACAAGAGAGACCGAGGAAGAATAGTAAAAGTCATAATGCCGATTACTCTCCTCTAACTCCCGACCATGCTTCGTCCTTCTTATCGTATTTTTAGTAATCATGGTGAAATTTCCATGAGTTAAATCACAACCACTGTCGAAACCCAAGAACAAGCATTAAAAATGGAAATATGACGAGTTACATAAAATTCCTCTTATCTTTAAAGATAAGAGTAATTAAGTTACCTTTATATGTTAAGAATATACAGTATACAGATGTAATCTATAGAAAGAGATTGTAGACATCAATCGACCAGGGAAGTACTCCGAGGGAGATGTTAGGCAGGAGACAGGGAGTGCTGGAACTCCGGTTTTTCCTGTCACTGTCCTCCTTAGCTGATCTATATCTGTGTCTCATCTACTCTGTGAGCAGTCCAGCAAGCTCTCAAACACACACTTCTTCCCCTATTCTTCACTACACTTGCATGCGTTTTACACATTACACAATCTTTCCAAAAGTTACTGTATATATATAAAAAAAATAGCATCGTGAGCCTTGGAGACCTTGATTTTGGGTGGGTGGCATTCTTGCAGGCACCCGCCCCTGGCCCGTCCTTTCTACATAAAAACATCAAATAGCAATTCCATGTAGCCTACTAATGTAATTTTGCAGTTATTATGTTTTTATAATAATTCGCAGTTTTGTTTTAAGGTTCGAAATGACCTCTATAACCAGTGGTTCCCAACCTTTTTGAAGCGATGACCCACTAGAGCTGATTCGAATAACTTATGGCCCACCTCCCATGTTGCTAAGCTGGTATCATCATGTTTATATAAGGTTTAATAAGCAAATTTTTTTTATTAACATTTATTAACATGATGCTGAAAGAAAAGCAAGTGGGCCATGGCCCACCGGTTGGGAAGCAGTGTATATAACCATTTGAATGTTATTTGTATGTTACTCTAATATATGATCAAATAAAGAAATATCCAGTTTTGGCTGAAAAGGGTTAACCCCTCCATTAATGTATTGTTGTATAAATATGGTATACCATATTTAGATAACAATAGCCATCATTAGATGACTCACCAATTTTGGCCAGAACTGTATACATTTATTTATAAATCTTAAATGAATGTATAAAAGAACCCTTATACGCTATTAAGTGAAATAAGGGAAACTCAGATACAATACCTTGTCAATTTTGACAATGTCCCTGATGGAACACATTTTCAGTCCATAGAATGTAATCTGTAAAAAAATATATGTCCTTTGTGTCAATTAGCATATATTAATAGAACCTACAAAATGGCCTCAATGAATATGAACATAACATAGAAAAGAGCAGGAAAAATATACAATTTAAAGCCTCCAAAAATTCTATTGAAATTACGTCAGAAATGAAACTGAATATACGGAAATGAGTGACATTTATCAACCGGAACAAAATCACAGATAAAGTATTAAAACAAGGCAAATTGAATGCCTACCTGCCGGAAAGAGGCAGAGAATACATTCGTTGATTAAGTTTTATGAATTTTAAAACGAGATTCGGGAATCAAATCTTGGTTCCGTCAATTCTCTCAATCAGAGCAGTTGTTACACAAATTCTCTCTGCGGTGATCGAACGCAAAAGGCATTCAAACAAAGGCGAATAAAAACAGTTAGAGTTTAAATGATGTATGAAGAAAAGGCGTAAAAATGAAATAAAGATGGGACACTGCTGTAAATGAAAGAAAGAGATAGATAGATAGATAGATAAGAGAGAGAGAGAGAGAGAGAGAGAGAGAGAGATTTGTAACGAAACTAAATAATTATATAAACAATTTATATCCATGATAAACTACGCAAAAGATAAACGAGAAACGAACATTAAAAACAATTTGACCTAAAATATAACACAAAGAGACCAACAAATTGCAATTACAACCACGTTTTTTAAATAGCTCGAAAACTTAAATCGCCAAACAAATTACTCGGGCTGACAAATATACGAGGATTACCCTGTCATAATTACCTCCCCTGATCCCCAACCCTCAAAAAAAGACGTCATAAAACAGATGGAGTTGGTTCGTTCTTACTTAAAAAAAAAAATTCTTAGAAAACATTTCATACGTTTCCTGAAGAAGAAAAAGGAGGAAATAGGAATAAGAGGCTATGAAAGGATACGTATGTGAAGAACCTCTCTCTCTCTCTCTCTCTCTCTCTCTCTCTCTATCTATCTCTCAAACTGCAGTTATACAAGGAGCCATGATTTTACTATACTGTATGATTTATCGTTCAAAAGGAATTCTTCTCTCGAACCTTAAAAGAATAAATAATATAAAAATAGAAGAATAAAAAGGTGAGGGAAATCCATCCATTTTGAGATCTTTTCTGTTCTTTTGCAAACTGACAACTGAAATGCCGTATTTTGGTCTTGCATATTAAACATAGGAGAGACGCATTAGAGGAATCTTCGGAGGCCAAGTTACGCATAACGGGTATAAGGAGAGAGAGAGAGAGAGAGAGAGAGAGAGAGAGAGAGAGAGAGAGAGAGAGAGAGAGAGTTGTAAGGACAAGGAAAAGAACGAACAAGGACAAGAAAGATTAGAACGAAGAAAGGAGTATGTATGGTATGTGGGAGAGATGTGTGAGTGTGTGAAAAGAAAGTAAAATGAAGTAAGTGTGTGTGTGTGTGTGTGTGTGTGTGTGTGCGAGAGAGAGAGAGAGAGAGAGAGAGAGAGTTGCAAGGACAAGGACAAGAACGAACAAGGACAAGGACAAGGACAAGAAAGAGTAGAACGAAAAAAGGAGTATGTATGGTATGTTGGAGAGATGTGTGAGTGTGTGAAAAGAAAGTAAAATGAAGAAAGTGTGTGTGTGTGTGTGTGTGTGTGTGTGTGTGTGTGTGTGTGTGTGAGAGAGAGAGAGAGAGAGAGAGAGAGAGAGAGAGAGAGAGAATAAATAAAGGATTCAAATTAAAAAAAAAATAAATCCTCAATTATTTTTTATTCCATTCCAATTTTGAAACTTTTTCCTTCGTTTCTACAAATAACAAAATTTAAAACAAAGACCAAATAATTTTTGAAAATTTAAACACGGATTTTAATGACGTTGCTTCAAATGAAGCAATAACTATTTCATTTATTTATTTTATGGCATTTTTATGTCAACAACTCGTCCAAATCAGATATTCCAAATCGAATAATCATTCGTTTAATCTTTTCAAAATGTGGCTTTTAGTTTAATTTCAAATGAAGTTTCTCATTCACTGTCAATAGCCCCCCTTTTTTTACCATTTTCGGTATATCAAATTCTAGGGTACTTTTATGATGTAAATCTGTACAGAAGTGCTTATGAGTAAATTACAAGCGTATTCAGCACATACAACTGATCTTTTTTTAGTACTTGTAAAGCAATGTATTCAAAGTACATGTAATTTAGATAGGAACAAATGCTTTTCATATATATATACATACAGGTTCATGTATAAATGTGTTTCATAAAGTAAAAAAGTAAAGAGAAAAGACCTTATAAACATAGGTCGAGAAATCCGTAGGTTTCGAGCTATAGCACGCGATAGAAAAATGAAACTCCTAAAGATTTTTTTAAATTTTATGCAAATAGACAGTGTGATACATTTGTTCCATTAATGTAAATATTCGAAATTCTTTCCTACTTCTTGAATGCATGCCTCAGCACGTCGCACCAGTGATTGTCTGACAAACTAAAAAATTCCTGGAGTATTACCGCTATCCACCATTCCCTCACTTGTTCATACTAACTCATTTTCTCTCTTTAAGAATCTCTCTTCTATCCTATTTTGCGACGTGCTGAGGCATGCATTCAAGAAGTAGGAAAGAATTTCGAACATTTCCTTCAATGAAGCAAATATCTCACGCTGTGTATTTACACAGCGTGTAAAGAATTTCAAAAACATTTCCTTTAATGAAGCAAATATATCACGCTGTGTATTTGCATAAAATGTAAAAAATCTTTATGAGTTTCATTTCTCTGTCGCGTGCTATAGCTCGAAACCTACGGGTTTCTCGACCTATGTTTATATGATCTTTTTTCTTTACTTTTGTATCAAGAATACACTCTACGATTTATGAAACACATTTACGCATCACCCTGTATAAGACAGGGAGACCAGAGCGAAAATTTTAAACATTTATTTCGGCCAAACGTTTCGGAAATTCCCGATTCCCATCTTCAGTGTAGCTAAAACAAATCAAAATAAGCTATTATAATAAAGTACTGAATAAGACTACAGTATATGTTATAATAAATTAACAGTAAATAACAATTAGGTCATAAACTGAAATTAAGTTAATAATTTATAAACATTTGACCTAATATTTGCTTCACACACACACACACACACACACACACACACACACACTCTTTCTCTCTCTCTATATATACATATATGGTTAGCGTCGCTGCTGACTACGAATCCACCGGCCTAGGGTTCGATTTCCGACAATGGTAGACAGTGTTCAGCTCACCCAGCTGTTCATACTTACAGTACATACAAAAAATTGGTTGGTAGATAAATGAGTACCCTGTGTAGCCTAGTAGTTAAGACGCTCGGCTGTTGATCGCTAAGTTGCGAGATCGAGTCCCGGCGGAACTGGCCACCCGTGTTGGGTCGTGGTTCGAATTCCACGTCAAGCTGTAGGTCTAAAGTAAGGCAACAATCTTACCCTTTGTCAGAATGAACAATACGGGCGAAAACAAAACCAAGGTTACCAAGCTATATATATATATATATATATATATATAATATATATATATATGTGTAGCGTATCGACAAGAAATAGACCAACAAATCGACAGACATACTTTCTTTCCACGCTACCATAAAACAGTTTGGAACACACGTGGGCTAACAAACAATGGAAAGTCTGTTCCTTCCCAAGGCGCGAAAGTAAGTTTTTATCAACCCAAAGACGCGTGGACAAAGCGTCTTAAGAATGAAGTCTACGTCACAGGCCTACGGTATAAAAGGAGCTTCCACTTTATACTCTCTCTCACTCACCCGTACGCTCACCATCGAACGTCCACCAACCGCTTTCCTGCCCCCTGGCCGGGGGCCACGGCCGCTACTTTCTTCAGGGCCTACAATTTGTCTTCACGTAAGATCTACAGACCACCTGCAGAAGCAATCTTTCGAGGCCCATCCGGAATCACTTCGGGCCTGCGGTTTGCCGGGTCGGCCTTCAAGTTTCTCCACGTTCCTCGAGATATCTTCCGCACCACAGGCCTACGCCTGCAATATCACAAGGCCAGCCTGCACCTCGAGAAGTAACATCACCTCCGGCCTCCACGAAGCCTACATCCATCATCTCAAGAGGCTTAACGGACAACGACAGCTCGAATTTGCTTAATAGGTTCGTCTTCAATCCGCCTTCAACAAAGTTTACATCGCCCTAAGCTAAGTACATCATATTCGTAAGTACTCTTGAAACCAACATTAGCCTACCGCCGAACGGTAGGCTATACTCCCAAAGTGTGTATTTAAGCGTTCCAACTGACTCTCGTGAAAGAACGCAGTAGGCCTATCATCCAATTCAAATGTCATTTCAATACCGTTAGTCCGCGTATCATCCGTCATTATGTTCAAGTCATATATTTTGTGTTATCTAAATATTCTCTTGACGTAATCATTTAACATCACATAATGTTTTTATATATAAATGATACTGTGCAAGCATTTCAATCCATTATTATTAGGCCACATCAATTATTCTATGTGCATCCATGCAATCATTTAGCCTACTTAATCAGTGTCATGTTTTTCCATTCAATGTACCAAACGCACGTGCATTCTTTATATCATTAACTAGGCCTATTCAATGTTCCATGTCGCATGCCATTTACATACCATCGATGAGTACAGTACTTATTGCGTGTAAATTAAGCTATTAACATTTCATCTTATTAGCTAAGCCTATGCCATAAGCATAACGTAAAACTACCAATTAATTACTGTCAATTCTTTGTTATATCACAGTGAATAAAATAACGGATTTATTTTCATAATAAACTACAAAAGTAAGGTGTCTTTCATAACCTTAATATTAATTTGCTTGAGCGTAAATGAAGCTGGTGACCCTCGCTGCCATTTCGGTCACTTCCAATAGTATGGTGGATCTAATCAAATAACCATTCATTCCAATCGGTGATATTGTATTACAATATAAATAATTAACCCAGCCTATCATTATAAAGCAATCAGTCATTGCCTTAATCCATCGTTGCATACAATTAAATCATTATCACCTTAAACGGCTAAAACTAGCTCCACTATATATATATATATATATATATATATATATATAATTCTTCTTATATAAGGTCTCTAAAGTGTCTCGCGCATTTTTCTCTCTACTATCTCTCTTCTCTCTGTTTTTTTTACTCAATAAAGGTCGATGGGAGCTAAATTACAAGTCTTGTACCTAAATTGATTTCCGACAATATCGATTTGAAGGAACGAACCATAATATAAATTAAAGAGTGCATTAATGTATTTTATTTCATTTTTTATGCAATTCCCTAAAAATTCGTATAAGGATTATTTTTATTTCATTAAGATTTAATTCAGCAGAAAAATGGGTAATAATAATAATAATAATAATAATAATAATAATAGTATATAGGGTGTCCACAAAGTCCTGTCCCGGTTTTAAAATTTTATTACCACAAAACCAAAAGATATAGAATAATGCAGGTTTTTACATTTTGTTTAACTAATAAAGTTTTTTCTTTCTTTACAAAGTGTAATCTGGGTGTCAAGTTGCTATTGACAGAAGCTTGAAAGAAAATGGCGACTACAGAGGAGAAAGCTCACTGTGTAATCTGATTTTTAAAGCTTGGACTATTTGCACTTTACACTCGTCAAGATGCAATCTCTCGTGTACAACATTATGTACCGTTCATCTTCGTAGCTGCAGTTCACTTGAGGCACGACGAATAGACTTTCTAGGGCTGCGTTCGAACGTCTCTTGGACGAGTCTTGGCGAGTCAATCACACTTCCTCTCTCCCGAAACTTGCAAAACTACCTCCTAATGCTGGGTTTGGAAAGAGGATCCTTGCCATACTGACGGTGGTAATTCCGTTGAACAGTTGTCACTGATTTCGGCTCCACAAACCAGATTACACAGAGTTTTCTCCTATGTAGTCGCCATTTTCGTTCAAGCTTCTATCACTAGCAACTTGACACTCAAATTACAATATGTAAATCAAGAAAAAACTTTATTAGTTAAGCAACAAAATATAAAAAACTGCATTTGGTTATGTTGTAATAAAATTTTAAAACCGGAACAGGACTTTGTGGATACACTGTATATATATATATATATATATATATATATATATATATATATATATATATATGCTGCAAACCCACAAGGAAAAAGAAAAACGATTCCCTGACGAGGTGTAGCTTTGAATACACGAAAGGCCTTGGAATCGTTTTTCTTTTTCCTTGTGGGTTTGCAGCATTCATTCATTTCACGTGTTTTATTGTGAAATTCATCCCATATATATATATATATATATATATATATATGATAATATGATACACACAGACCGTGCATGGAACAAGGAACTCTTCTGGATAAATTAAATCCACTATAGTCCGAATAAGTAATGGTAAATGACAAACACTATAGTTTTTTATTTTTCATGATGTTAGCCCAACGTGGGCAACTGGTCACTCGCAAAGAGGCCCCCAAAATATAGCTTCCCTCACCAGCTATCTGCAAAGCAGATAGGCTCCAGCTTTGGGATAGGATCTAGGGTTAACTCAGGGGACCATTCTGAGTTCAATCGCATCATGAAACGGACATGTTATGTGTCTTGAAAAGTGGACGCTCAATTTTGCCAGTTAAGATTTAAGTTTTGGTTTTTGGCTAAAAATACAATAGTTACTCCTTTTTCTTTGATGTATTCAATCCGACGTGAATCCAACGAGTCTTTTGCTTATATTGAGGTTCTGAATATAGTAGGCTAGGTATAGCTGAAAACCCAGATCCTGTCCCAAAGCTGGATCCTATCTGATTTGCAGATAGCTGGTGAAGGAAGCTATATTTTTGGGGTCTCTTTGCGAGTGATCCGTTGCCCACGGGCTAACATCATGAAAAATATAAAACTATAGTGTTTGTCATTTACCATTACTTATTCGGAGTATAGTGGATTTAATTTTCCCAGAAGAGTTCCTTGTTCCATGTGTCTGTGTGTATCATGAAAAAACCTCAGGGGACCATTCTGAGTTCAAATCCCACATATATATATATATATATATATATATATATATATATATATATATATATATAGTGGTAATATATGTAGTGATTAGCGTCGCTGACTACGAATCCATCGGCCCCGGGATCGAGACCCGACGGCAGCCGGCGCGCAGCAAAACCCAGCTGTTCATCCTTCCACACAATAAAGAAAGTGGTTGGTAGATAAATGGGTACCCTAAGTGGCCTAGTGGTTAAGACGCTGGGGTGCTGATGGGGCGTGGTTCGGATTCCACGTTAAACTGTACGTCTAAGGTGGAGTGAAAACCTTGACCTTCGTCAGAATGAACAATTCGGGCGGAAGCTAACCAAAGGTTACCAAAGGTATATATATATATATATATTATATATATATATATATATATATATATATATCAAAACCGCTTATAAAAATCACATTTGGGATTATCAAAATGATTCTTATACCCGGTTAATGCTTATAATCAGTGAAATATAAATAAATAATAACAATTATTCTTAAAGAGGGATTAGTCTTATATCCGTAATTCTTATTCGCAGCTTCGACTCTCTCTCTCTCTCTCTCTCTCTCTCTCTCTCTCTCTCTCTCTCTCTCTCTCTCTCTCTCTCTCTCTCTATATATATATATAATATATATATATATATATATATATATATATATATATATATATCAGACATGGGGTCAATTACTGGGTTTCTATTACTATTACTATTACTATTACTTTTGATTCCTTCTATTACTATTACTATTACTTTGATTTTCATCTATTACTATTACTGGTCATCTATTACTATTACTTTTGTATGTGGGGCACTTCACTCATTTGAAAAGGATCTTTATATCTATTTAAATGCAATTAGAAGCAGTGTGTTAACAAACAAACAAACAAACAAACAAGCAAACAAACACTTTATTTCAGACTCAACAGGTACAAACATTATACAAGAGGTCCATAGAAGATTAAGAGATAGTTGTCTGGAGCACTGAATAAGTAGGCCAGTGAATCACTGTGTATAATGAACATACAAATACAATGATCCGACCATGAGGTGGTGTGCCAACTATCACTAATATAAGTAAAGCTATAACCAGGAAGACAACACATGGATGAAAGGGTCAAGTTATTATCTTCACAGAAGGCTTTTAAGTGGTTGCTAAACAATGAATTATCATTAAGCACATTAGCATTAAAGTCACCAATAATAGCTACACATGTCGTATCCAACTCATCAATAGTACTGTGACCTGCCCCAATTTAATGAGGTAACCTTCTTCATTACCAACTGTCTGAAAAGGCATATAGATACACAGAATTACAAATTTTTTATTGTCTACACAAATTTCCATTCCAGTTAGCCAATTGAAACCAAGTTTTAATTCACTAATATATTTCCCATACCCCAACCTCCATAGAATAGCTACCCCTCCAGTGGGTGGCCTGCAAGGAGACCATCTTGTTTATCTCTGGTGGCCTCCCCTATCCCATGAAAGTTGCTGGACAGGCTAGTCAGGTCCTTTAAGTCCTGTTTCCATAGCCATGTTTCCTGCAGACAGAGAATATCAGTATCCTATAGCAGGTTATCAATTATGATTCGCCTGTGTTTGCTGTTATTGCCTAAGCTTAGGCCTCTACAGTTATAAGAGATTACCTTGAATGTTGCAATTAGGAAGATGCAGGAGTTCTGCCAGCTATCTCTACATGTTGAATTCCACTTATACCAGGCACAGCAGTTACAGCATTAGACTCTGCTGAATTTTCATCCACAGTACGACGCATGATGTCCCCATAATTACCCTCTCCAGCACTTGCGAGAGGGGCTGCAGGTGTTTTTCTTCCCTTCTTCTCATAGAATCGCCGTACATATACCCTTTCCGGCCATGCTGCTGGATCCATAAATACCCCTGGATCATCACAGACGTAGTCAACCTGGAGTCAATTTTCTTACATGTAACCTGAAGGTTCACTTTATCTTCCACAAATGCCTGCAGCTCCTCGGCCGTAAGATCAGGTCGACATCTCGAGACGAAAATATTTGCGGTCTTCGTTGGTACAGCCATCATACGATCTGTTTTGGCAGCCCCTATGATACCCCGCCGTTCTCTGCCAGCCTTTGCCACAGGCTGACTCCCTCTAGCCGGTGCATGAGTGGGACCAGACCCCTTTGAGGGACCACCACCATTAGCTGCTGCAGTGGTTGCAGTTCTCGGAGGGGTTGCTCGCCTCCGGCCCCTCCTTACCACCATTGTCCAAGATGCCTCCTCATCATGACCCCCGACTACATTCCCAGCATCCCGATTCACCAAGGCCCCTCGGGAGGTACTCTGTGTGAGATGGTATTGAGCTGGCAATGTAGCAGTGTCTGGATTCAGGGATCCAGGATAAGACTGAGAAGCAGAGGGCTCTGCACTCATTGATCCAGGATGAGGCTGAGAGGCAGAAGGCTCTGCACTCATGGATCCAGAATGAGGCTGAGAGGCAGAGGGCTCTGCACTCATGGATCCAGGATGAGGCTGAGATGCAGTAAAATAACAAATATTTGTTTCAACTAAATCATTACAATTTCAGACACTGTAGGTCTTGATAAATTTTACTTTACTGAAGGAAAAATTTGCCACAATATTAGTTCACATACATGTTTAGTTTAGTTTAGAGTAGATTTAGTTCATTTTTCAGTTCTTTGTTCACACACTATGTCCATTGCCACTGTAATAGAAAAGTAATAGACTATTATCTATTACTTTGCCTTCTATTACTATTACTATTACAACCAAAAAATTATGATCTATTACTATTACTATTACAGCCAAAAAATTATGAGCTATTACTATTACTATTACCCCATGTTTGATATATGTATATATTTGAAGGAGGAGATTGTAGACACCGATCGACCAGGAAATTACTCCCGGGTCGACGTTAGGCAGAAGACATGGAGTGCTGGAACTCCCGTTTCTCCTGTCACTGTCCTCCTCAGCTGATCTTTTTCCGTGTCTCATCTACTTTGTGAGCAGTCCAGCATGCTTTCAAACACACACTTCTCCCTCTTTTCCTCACTACATATACATGCACCTTACACACTACGCAATCTTTTCAAACTTAAAAACAAAGTGATTAAGAATAAATTTGTTTGTGTTTTGGCTCTCTTCTTTTCTTTCTATATGGGTGGGGTTGGGGGCTTTTGCGGGCATTCGCCCTTGGGCCCCTCTTTTCTGCATAAAAAAAAAATATATATATATATATATATATATATACAAATTCTCACTCAAAAGTATTAGGCAATTTTAAATTTCCTTTAAATACTTGAATTAAGGTAATATTGTAGATAAAGTTTTATGCCCGTATAGTTTATATGCTCCTTAGAGGTTGTGTATAAGCAGCTCCGTAAAATTCATAGGTTTTACATAATGAAAGAGTATATTTGTAATATTCAAGGTGACCTTATCATTGTTGCGTAACATTTAAAATAAAACCCCTTTCAGATACGTTTTCTATATTCAGGAAATGTCGCGTTTCAATCCTGTGGGAAAGGATAGAGAATTAGTATACAGAATGGTAGAAACAAGAGAATTAACTGAAAATGAAAAGGCTCAAATAGTACTATTGTCATGTCAGTGGTTTACCTATGATAGATGTCACTGCAAATCGACTGAAAATGTTCAAGATGCGATGTTCAAACCACATTAGAAAGTTATAAAGACAAGTTTCATGCCAATAAGCATGGAAGTGGTCGGAAAAAAGCGACAACCAACCGAAAAGACAGACTATATTAAAACCTAATTCCCTCAGAGCCCGAAGAAAAACAGCTTCAGACATACGTACAATCTTAAAAAGACAGCAATCAATACCAAATTGAGGAGTTTGACAGGAATTACTAGATTTGATGCGTCACCTGTCAAGCTAAAAAATTTATTTCAGATCTGTTGGCGTCATTTTTCAATTAATAGTACAATTATAATGTGTATTTGAGTCACTTCCTGTTTTCTAAAGATTTGGGGTTATTTCACCAATATTTCGAGTAGCTTCTCTCCTTTGTTAAGAATGTGAGTGACACTTCCGCCAAACTTCTCATACACTGCGCAATCAATATAACCCAAATAATACCCTTTATCAAACGTTTCTTTATTTTCACATAATTTGAACTAAAAATAAAGAAAATATAATCCCCATCAAATGCACAGAAAATAAAATAAAAAAAATAAAATAAAATTTTTTGTTTTTAAGAAAAGGAAAGATTTTTTTTTAGAGACAAAAAAAAAGAAGAAAAAAGATTTTCTTTTAGAGAGAGAGAGAGAGAGAGAGAGAGAGAGAGAGAGAGAGAGAGAGAAAGAGAGAGGAGAGAGAGAAAGAGAGAGAGAGAAAGAAGAAAATCTTTGTAACAATAAACAATGGAGATTTAACTGGGAACTTTTTTGGGGGGTTCCTAAACTTTAAACTCCTTTTCGTCTCTAATTCTTACCAAGATATGAACACATAAAAATACTCAAAACGAGTAATAAATAAAGATAAAAACATTTGTTCCTTATCTTCAGCCATTTTAAGGATATTTTAAGGACATTTTTAAGACATTTTGAGGATATCTTAAAGATATTTTGAGGATATTTTAAGGACGCGAACTAATAATAGTCGTAAAGGATTTCTCAATTATCATCATCATCATTATATATAATATATATATATATATATATATATATAAGTAACATTTTCACTTCAGAATTATGTGAATTATGTTTTCATAGCTTTAAGAATTATGTCATACGTGTTGGTTTGTGTATAGATGATAAGGTTATCAAAGAACCTGAAACAGACAAAGGCTCATTAAATTTCTCGTAACTCGGGAGTTAGAAACAAGAATTTAAGTTTGGACAATAGATTAAACCATTTCTTTCTAACCATAAAACACCTAATATACGCGCGGTATATATATATATATATATATTATATATAGATATATACAGGGTGATCAAAAAGTTGCAGTACACTGAGTGTAATTTATTTATTTGTTTTTTGTTTCAGATTATTATTATTATTATTATTATTATTATTATTATTTATTATTATTATTTACTATAAGTTCTACGTTATATGCGGTAATTATAAAAAAATTAACAAACGTTTTTTATCACCCTATATACTGTATATAATATATGTATATCAGGCATGGAGTAATTTTAACTTATAATTTATTGTAATTAATTACATTTTTTCATGTAACTGGCAAGTAATTGTAATTGACTACTTAAAATGTAATTGTAATTGTAATTAATTACAGTGAGAAACCAAGGTAATTGATACAATTACAACCAAATACTTTCAATTACATTGGTTTTTTTCCGGCCTCTCAAGCAGATTGGAAGCTGTACTTATAATACTCGTAGCTCAAGTTACTCGCTCATCGTATCTCAGAGAGCTTTCTTTTGAAATTAAATGTTATTCTTTCTATTTGAAATAAAATGTTCCACTTATTTCAATTGTTCCTAACTATAGTGCCAGTTTTTTGGCCCTTATTATTATTTTGATGAAATAAATGCCAGTTCTTTCGTCTTATATTAGTAGTTTTTGAGTGCCTTGTCTTTGGTTTCATTAGATCATATCACATACGTATGTCCAATGTCCAATTGTCCATAGCAAGAACTGCTAGATGAAAAATACAGTTCCGTGCACTGTTAACAATGAGTATATTTTATTAACCTAATATTATGTACTTTTTATTCAAGATGATGGCCAAAACTGAAAATGGATTAGAAATACCTACTGTAGGTAGAAGAGCATGGCACAAATCAAATAGTGCGTATTTACGAAAAAAATGCAATTCTTCATAAATGTAATTGTAATTGTAATTAATTACCTTACTAAATATAGTAAGTAATTGTAATTAAGTATTTCACCATCTACAGTAATTATAATTGTAATTAGTTACATTGACCAAGTAAGTGCCTCATGCCTGATATATATATATATATATATATATATTATATATATATATACGGGGAGAGAGAGAGAGAGAGTAAATAGACCACAATGATTGCTCTCAAGAGCATCATCAGTGGAATGCCAGAACGTGTGTCAGCTTTACATAATAGAAAAGGGGAA
>JAJOZX010008696.1:172500-183028 GCA_023014485.1 Bathynomus jamesi
ATATTAATAAACTAATAACTACTTTCTCAGATGTATTGTGTTGAATGCAAAAAGTGTAGCCTATAAATTAACAAATGAATATATATATACGTACTTTTTATTTATTTACTTCTTATATATATATATATATATATATATATATATATATATATATATATAGATATATATATATATATATATATATATAACTCTCTATTTAGTGTTTCCATTTTCAATAAAATTAATCTGACTGGGGCGGGGGGAGGGGGCAAATTTTTTTTGTAGCGCTCACCTAAAAAAATCCAGACCCACACACCCCCACAAGCCAAACGTGGCAACTCAAAACAGGGTGACTGATTAGTGAATACCTAGAGTCCCTTACTTTTACAAACGTTTTATAAACATTCTGAATTGTGTCTGTTCAACCAAGCCACCATCATGAGTATGCCAATAACATGTATTTTTCATTACAGTCTCGAGAGGTCTCGAAAGGTCTCGGGGAGAAAAACCGAGACCGCGTCTGTCGAGACCGACATCGAGACCGAGATCTAAATAGCGGAGACCGAGATCAAGATCGAGATCTGCAAATTGGGTCTCGAGATCGGTCTCGAGACCGAGACCGATCTCGAGACCTACATCACTGTTCGCTGTCTTCTTTTTTATATGGGGATGTTAGGACCGAGCAGTATTCCAGTTTGGGTATGATCAGTGTTTTCAGTAGAGGAATCATTATATTCTTATCCCTTCGTTTAAAGGTTCTCAGTATTTGCCCACTTATTCTCTTTGCTCTGTTTACTGCTATCTTATTTTGTGTTTCAAATTTCGCATCATCAGTCATTACAACCCCTAAACGCTTTGGCAAAGTTTGTGTATATTACATCATAGTTTTCAGTACTTTCAAGTGCATCAATAATGTTGTTGTAGTGTTTAGTGTTCCATTAGTTGTGATAGGCCTGATCTGCCTGATCGAAACCCACGTTGATTATCATTTAATTTTTTCTGAGTTCCCAAAAAGCCATAGATTTTCTGTCTAACTATTCGCGCTCTTCAGGATGCTCGGTATTTCTTCCGTGTCTAGTGATTGTCTCCATATCCAATATAGGGTCTCAGCGATTGCATTCTTGCAGTTTTTGATCAGTGTGGCATTCCATTTATCCGGTCCTGCCGCTGAGTGTGCTTTTAGTTTCCCTATAGCTTGTGTAATATAATCTGTCGTAAAGTCGAAGTCCGTTGTACTTTCCCCTTGTAGTTCTAGTTCTTCTTCAAAGAACGCATTTCTATCACATATCAGCTTGCCAGTTTTGGGGATTGAAAGATGATTCGTACTGAGCTCTTAATATTTCGGATATTTCTGTTAGATCATCAGATAAAGCACTGTCCTCGTTTTTCAAAGGTCCGATAGTCGCATGGTTTTGCGACTTCCTTTTTGCAAAATTATAGAAGTACTTTGAGTTAATTTTATCGCTTCTATAGCGTCGCCTTTTTCTGTATGCTTCTCAATTAGTTCCTGTATGACGACATCGATACTTTGTAGTTTATCATTTAATATTTTTCTGATGTTGTTATCTTTACAGTTACTTAATTTTGCAGTCACTCTTTTTCTCTTTCGGAACAATGACCTCTTTTGTCTCTCGAACCTGTTTTTCTTTCCCCTTTGTTGTATTTTTGGGACATGTCTTTCCACAATTTCCGACGTCTTCTCCTCTAAAGTCATTAGCATCTCTTCCGTTGTCTTGGCCTCGAAAATGGTTTTCCAATCTATTACTTCCATGCTGGATGCAACATCTTCCCAATTTATAGCTTTTGAGTGAAAATTAAAAATTTCGAATTTGCTTCTTTCTGTTGTTCGTATATTTTCCTTTCTTGTTGCTTTTATATTGGTTATTTCAATAATGTTGTGATCTGATATTATAGTTGGCGATATTTCTACATTATCAATTAGGTTGCTGTTGTTTGTGAATACCAAATCTAGGCAGTTGTTTCTTTTTGTGTTTTCTGTTATTTCTTGCGTTAACATAAATTCATCAGCTAGAGCTAGTAGCATTTTTACTTGCTCCTAGTCTTCCCGTGTGCCCCCCTTGTCCTGGTGTATACATATATTTTTTCCTATCCTTTTGTATTTTATGAATGGGAAATTAAAATCACCACAGAGAAAAATATCTGGGGTTGGAGAGTGTAGATCTTTTACCCAGTTTCTTACCTCTATAATGGAATCAGAGAATTTTGAGGTTGGCGTGTTTGGGGGCCTGTACATTACAATTAGTAGCATATTTAATTTTTTAACTTTTACTGCTACACAGTACACATTCTACGTAGCTGTTTGAGGTACTTATAGTCATTTCTGCCATGTGCCTTTCGCGTGTGTAAATAGCACATCCTCCTTTACGTCTCACTGTTCTGTCGGCCGGAGTATGTTATAGTTGTCAATTTGTATTTCTTTTTTATCAATACAGAATTCACAGTGTTCACAGTTCGCCTGGCAGTCCTTTAGATGGGTTTCCGTGAGGCATGCAAAGTCTGCTCCGGCTTCTTGCATGAGTCCTTTCAGGTACAAAACTTTGGCCGGGGAATGATTTGATTTAAAGCCGTGAATGTTGGCTAGGATTATTTTTATTTTTTTCACTCTATCATTTTCACATACATTCGATTCGTTTTCCAATGGTGGTGCCGATTTCGTTGTCTTGTGGTCCTCCGAGAATTTGCCTCTTTTTATCTTTGTCGGTATCTTCTCTCCGGCTCTTAGATTCCTATATATACACTGTATATATATATATATATATATATATATATATAGGTAAAGTTTGAGGAAAGATTTTACCACTTTATACATACGTTTGTACTAATGTTTGCTATCATTAACAATAGTTTAGATTCACACATGTCTTAGAATAATATATATATATATATATATATATATATATATATATAATATATATATATATATATATATACAGGGTGTCCCATAACTCCGGCATCATAGAAAAAAATAATTAAAAAAGGCAAAACAAAAGCTTTTATTTACAGAACGTGCTCGATATGTCCACCATTGTTTTCAATACACAAATTCAGACGTAATACCCAGTCAGCAAGCACACGGCGAATGATGTCAGGAGTAATGGTGTTACATGCCCCAATAATGCGCTGCCGCAAATGTTCAACACTCCTAATTTTCTCTGCGTATACCAGCGCTTTCAAGTGGCCCCAGAGATAAAAATCTAGTGGCGTGAGATCCGGGCTTCTAGCTGGCCATTCCACAGGCCCTCGATGTCCTATCCAATGACCAGGGAATTGTTGGTACAGGTATTCCCTTACTTGGGTGCTGTAATGTGCAGGAGCGCCGTCTTGCTGGAACCATGTTGGGAAATTTCCTTCTTCGTTCAAGACACTGGGAAATGCTTCTTCCTTGCGCATACGTAGGTAGGTGCCTCCAGTGACATGTTCATCGAAAAAGAGGGGGGCTTATGATGCGATCCTTCCAAATGCCACACCATACCATCACCCGAGATGCACTTTGTTCCTTTGAAGAGGTATACCAGTGAGGGTTGTTTTGAGACCAGTAGCGGGTGTTCTGTCGATTTACCTCACCATTTCCATAAAAAACAGCCCCGTCACTGAACAGAATGGTGGACGGGAAATTGGCATCCCGAGCATATGAATTATGGTTTGTAGAAATAGAAAAATATGAATTTCTCCTATGATTCCGGACTTATGGGACACCCTGTATATATACACACACACACACACACACTGCGTATATATACAGTATATATATATATATAATATATATACTGTGTATATATACAGTGTATATACACACAAAACGTACTTTTCAATAGTGCCAGCATGAACGGAGTGCCACCCCTAAGTTATTACTTTCTTCGATCCTATTAGTTCGAAAAAAAGGCTCACTAAAAATCAGAGATTTCGTTTTCCAATTTCTATTATATGCAAATAAGCGTTTCTTGAACGCAGTTTTTAATTAAAGAAAAGACACACTCTTCCCCATTAATCTCCTCCATTGTTTAATTTTAAAATTAAATGACATATCTAGCATCATAATTTTAATTATGAGAAAATTCCACGCTCCTAATTACATTTTTTCCCCACAATTACAAAATAAATTAGAAACTCTTTTAAAAATGGGTGAAAAGAAAATGGGAAGAAAAGAAATTTATAGAAAACGGGGAGACAAAAACTGCGGTAGAAGGTCGCGCGATTGTACAACTAGAAAATTAATTATGATCTGTTGATGTTTATGTTATGTAAACAGCATTTTCCACGGTCCGTTGTATGAAGAAAATTACGTCTATTTATCACATTTGTATTATTAAAAAAGACACTTCAGACTAAGGTAATGTGATAATACGTAACGGAACGCTTTAAATAACGAATGGACAACAAAGAAAGGTAGATAGATACTGCAGTTAATTAATTTAATAACTGACCAGGAAATAATTACGAACTTTGAACAAAAGCACTGTAATCGCTTTACATTTTACAATAATATATACTATATAATACGCTTCGAGTAATATGTATTAATTAACTATATACAGGGTGTCCCAAAAGTCAGTCACATGGAGCCTGACTTTTGGGTCTCTCTCTCTCTCTCTTTCTATATATATATTAGATGTAGGATGTTGGGTGGATTGAAGACGTATCTGAAATGAAATAATTTTATGGTGTCTTCCATCCGCGATACCTTAAGACAGAAAATTTCGAGCCTTCTGGTTGATCACATTTCAAATAGAGGACGTTACGAAATAAATGAATTTATGTCCGTAGAATTTAATTAAAGTTTCTTTCATTGCAGTAATTTCGCTTCAAGTGAGAAGCACAACAACATTACCTCGAAACCGAAAAGGAGAACAAGGTGAACAAGAAGAACAAAAATAAAAATAAGAACAAGAACTAGAACAGAAAAATGAAGAGACAGAACAAGAACCAGAACAGGAAGATAAAGAGACAGAAAACGAACCAGAACAAGGACAGGACAGAAATTGTAATAACAAATACGAGTACAACAAAATTTACGGCAACAGTAAAAGAACTAAGAACAAACGCGAAAAGGAACAACAACAACAACAACAAAAACAACAATAATAACAAAAAAAGAACAAGAAAAAGTGTGTGGGGGGGGGGGGGGGGGAGGAAACAAAGAAATTGAGGAGGAACAAACGAATGAAAATGAACAATTAAAAAAAACAACCCAAAAACCAGATATTCAAAATTCTTGTTTTATTTCATACTAAACAACCTTTAAAATTGTTTTATTATCATACTTTTTTTTTTGATTTTTTAAGGAAAAGAGAAGCCAAACTTTACTGCTTAATATGTAAGAATACAGATAGTATAATATCCTGAAATGTCTGGCAATGTTAGTGTGTTTGTGCATGGAAAGAATCAGTGATATTTTTTTTTTGTATTAATGTCTGCTGCATCCACTTCAGAGACTATTTCATGGCAAGCTTTTACTTTTTATTTTTTGCTTTCCAAATAATTGATCAAAGATTAACAAATTTGTGCGAATCACTCATTCATGTAACTGCGAAATCGTAATCCAGTATATATATATATATCTATATATATATATATTATAATATATATATATATATAATATATATATATATATATATTAGTGATGGATCGAGTGGTCAGTTTTTCACAACCGCGGTTGCGGTTGTGTTTGCGGTTGTCGAATTTTTTCCAACCGCGGTTGCGGTTGCGGTTATCATATACTAGGAAAAATGCGTAATTATTAACTGGATTTAGCCACTATAGTGCGATTTAGCCACACTTGGTACATAATATTACTAAATAGTATTTATTTAGTAAATACCTTATGTTGAACACAAGTTTTGCAATACACCGCTACCGCTATTTGTGTGTTGCAAAACTTGTGTTCAACATAAGGTATTTACTAAATAAATACTTTAAATGAAGTATATTCTAAACTTATATAGCTATTATGAAAGAATAGGTCAAATTAATTAAACCATATTTTGCACTAAGTGTGTTACCAGGATGAGGGACAAGGACCATCGCACTGTTCATCCCACCTACCACTTTCCCCAGCCTCCACCCATTGGAAAGTTATGGATTATTATTCATTTGAAAAACTGATGTCAAACTTAATGACAGGCAGTGTGAATTTCAAGAATAATATTTTTGCTGCATTTTCACCTTTCAAGCGGCAACGCCTCTCATCGTACAACGTTCCCGCTCCACTGAAGAGCTGCTCGCTTGGAATGCTACTTGAAGGGCAAGCAAGATATGTTCTTGCAATACAGCCAAGTTCTTTGTATTTTAGTTCGTTATCTTTCCACCACTGAAGAGGATCATCGTCGGGAGCAATTCTTTTTTCTTTGTGATAGTTGTCTAGAAGAACTCGCATCTTCTTGTTGATCCTTGGTGAACTTTCTTCTTCTTCACTGCTTGAACTCAAAAATGCGTTCATCGAGTCCAGTAGTGACGACTTTGAAGAACTTGGCTCAGGAGAATCACAGACCACTTCTTTACCCCCTTTTGGGGGGAGTCATGTTCGAGAAACCACCCCTTTGGCCAACCAAGGCCATTGACCAAGTTACACGAACCCGAGAGGTCCGTCGAGCAGGAATAAGCTTTTTGACTATTGTACTAAGGCGATTTTAGTTTGAAGAAAATTAAATAAAAATAAATGTTACTTCATGGAGCTCACAGAGTAATAACTTAGAGCGGAGTTTAAACCAATTTTACTACGGCAGCCGTATGACGTCACGTTTAAGCACGCATAAGGAGACCCATCATTTTCTTTTTAAAAAAAGAAATATTTCTAATTAACCTAAAATTAAAATTAACTAAGCTTTTACAACCGCAACCGCACTTATGGAACGGCGGTTGCGGTTACGGTTGCGGTTGTGAATTTTTGTGCGGTTGTAGTGCGGTTGCGGTTGCGGTTGCGGTTACTCGATCCATCACTAATATATATATATATATATTATATATATATAGTCACTTCCGGTACCAGTTAATATAGTTTGTCCTAAATCAGTGAGTGAGCGTAGTTTCAATATTTACTAAAATTATTTTTCGAATAACAGAGGAGCAATGAAGAGCTCGGCTTTCATAATTTCTCTGGTGTGAAAAATACCCTTCTGTGCTCTCTTAAAGCTGATACACTCTATCGCCAACGATCATCCCCTTTTACAATTATGAACATGATGGCTATCGTCAAAAGTTGCAAATTTAGATCCGACTCGTATACTCAACTTGTTGACGAACAATCAGACTAAAAACAGCCTTGATATATATATATATATATATATATATATATAGAAAATTTAACTCTTCATACTTCCACTTAAACTATGAATATATTAGTGATTAATATATATATATATATATATATACGTATATATATATATATATATATATATATATATATTATATATATATAGAGAGAGAGAGAGAGAGAGAGAGAGAGAGAGAGAGAGAGAAAGAGAGAGAGAGAGAGAAGAGAGAGAGAGAGAGAGAGAGAGAGAGAGAGAGAGAGAGATATATAGTCGTGAAGCTATATAGAGATATTAAATAAACGTGTTTTTGTAATAATTATTATTATTATATTATTATTATTATATTATTAATACAAACGTTTAATAGAAATTGCCAGCAAAGTTGATAGTGATCGTACGATTGTTAGGTGTACGAAGTAATGAGTTCTTACCGTAGCAGTTTATAGCTGACATTTATACTGAATAATTTTAATATTGTTTTAATAACTTGTTTCTTTTAATACTTTGGGAAAATATTTATCATATTTTTGTAAAAGAAAATTAGAATTAAATAGTCTGCCAGGAAAAGCTTACGAATGTTGACGATAAAAATTTGAACTCGCTCAAACTCGAAAACTGGCGTGGCAGTAAAACTTTATGTCACATTTGCGACGATAGAAATATGGCAATGACCAAAGTTGACGACTGTTAATGATCGTTAATGATCGTTAATGATAGTGCAAATTGGGCTTTACAAAGCCTCAGTTAGAGAAGGAGAATGTCAAAGAGTAATAAATGAAATGACCAACCAACTATTTCGAACGTAAAAGCCTCAAAACAGTTTTTAAAGTTAGCCAAATGCTACGTGACAAGATTTTTGTATTTATAAGTTTTAAAAACCAAATGGGTCCCAGTGTATTATCCTGTAATTAAATATTTTATCTTAATAATATAATTTTTGGAGAACGAACAAAGAGCCAGTTTCTTACATAATTTCTACGCTGGTAAAAATACTTTCTTCAAAGTAATTTGGGGGGGGGGGGTGAGGGGTGAGGGGGGGTGAGAGGGAATTTGCACACTTACGGATAATAAACTTTTTTCTGAATGAGAAAGTTGTTTTTATCACTCGTCGGGAAAAAAAAATTATTCTGAAGTTTATAAACTTTAGATTAAAAAACATTCTGTTGAAATTATTTTTTATTTTCAATGTTCAAAGCAAGTTTTTAAATTTTTAAAAATTTAAAATATTTTTAAATTCAGTATGAATTATGATCACTGGAGCAAAATACACTATTCTAAAGTTATTAAAGTTTTTTTTTATATATAAATAAGTTATGAATCATGTATGACATAGAAGTTTTTAGAGTATTTAATGGGGGTTTAAACCCCTCTACCCGACAAAGAAGACTCATATTTGTGATTTGAAAAATTCATAATACAGTAGCGAATCGTTTAGTCGAATTAAACGTAATTATGTCAGGTTAGGTGTACGCTAGGTTAGGTAATTATTAGAAATTCAGTTAACAATTTCTCACAAGAGTCCTCGTCATATATATATATATATATATATATATATATATATTAGGGTGTTTCATACCTATAGGGTAAAATAAAAATGAGCTTGGAGTTTTAATCCACACGTTTCTCCGTATTCTAAAGAACAAGAAAACACGTTTGTGCAAGTTTGAACCAGATCGCGCTGCATTTAGAGGTCCCCAACTTTGACGACTTTTTGTCAGTTCATTTCTCGCCTGCCTGCAGTGAAGACGGTTTTCTTCGTCACTTGAGGGTTCGTGTTGTATAGCCTATTGGACAACTATGGAGGTAATTATATATGCTACTAATTATCTCATTTTACTGTGGTATTGAAATTTATTATTATTAATTTCTGTCATTTTACTGTGGTAGTGATATTTATTATTAATATTACATGAAATTAATTAGTCTGTTGCATATTGGACAACTAAGCTGGTAATTATTTATGATACTAATTAATGTAATTTTACTGCGTATTGAAATTTATTTAATTAATGAATTGTCAAAGAGAACGTAGTGTACACGTATCAGTTTTATAAATAAAGAAAAGCAGTAACTGGGACTCGAACCAGTGTCATAGCCGTTTGGCGGCATCGCTCAAGTCGGCGTACACAGCACGCTATCCACTCCCTAGATGGTGTAGTGGATAGCGTGCTGTGTACGCCGACTTGAGCGATGCCGCCAAACGGCTATGACACTGGTTCGAGTCCCAGTTACTGCTTTTCTTTATTTAATTAATGAAATTAATTACGATGTGAAATTATTTCTGTGGAATTATTTAGTTTGTTTTCTTTTCCAGGTGTCTACCAGAGCGAAAACAGAGTGTTTCTTATTGGCCAGACGGATGCGAACATCACATCAAGTGGCCTTCCAACTCAGTTGCAAGTACTCAAAAAGTACTTTTACCACAAAAAGGAGCAAAAATTTGACGTACTAAATGCCTGAACCTGTGCCTGGATGCCTGTCTCATATTTTGGGAGAGAGCGAGAATCCCCATGATGCGTCGAGATTCGGCCTTGAGGAAGATGGAATCCCTTCTCAAGGAATACGACCGGCTTGTGAAGCACAAGTCACATAAAGCAGAGTCCTTCCGAGTGAAGGAGGCGATGTTCAAGGAGGCAATAGCGAAGGAGATCATGGACATGCTCATTCACAGGCTAAAGAAATGATGAAGAATCAAGAGGACATCCACTTTCTCGACATGCAGCGTGAAGATCCAAATTCCTGCAGCATGGGCCCTGTTGACATGAAGCTTCACTATAAGGAGATTAGGAAAAGGAAGAGGCTGGACAAGATTAAGGAACAACAGGAGAAGGCCAGGAAGGAACAAGGAGCTGCAGAAGATACGGGGGCTTTAGTGATTTCAACTTCGTCAGAGACTGACTCAGATGTCGTTGACCCAACCGTGGAAGTTTTTCCATCCTCCTCCAAGGGAAATACCAAGAAGCGACGCAGGAATCTGATCTCACAGGATGTGACGACTACCTACGATCGGCTGAATATTTCGTACCGCGATTCAGCTATGTCGTACGCTGCAGCGGCTAAATCACTAGGTTTTGACTTGGATGAACTGTCCATTTCTGCCAGTACCATGTACCGCACACGCAAGGCTCTCAGGAAGGTGGCTGCTGAAAGTTATCAATCCGACGAAGTTTGTCCTGGTCAGCCTCTTGTCTTGCAATGGGGACGGTAAGCTCCTACCTGACAATGAGCAATGGAAGGAGAGCGTTGACCGGATCGCCGTCCTCGTCTTTGGCGACGGC